>PVJX010003298.1:0-111208 GCA_004027295.1 Dolichotis patagonum | reverse complement strand
AAAGAAGAAGAAATGTTTTAGACACCTGTGTCCTCCACCCTGACCACCACTGTGCCTTTGAACCCTCCAGCTCCTGCCTGACTGCACAAACCACTGAGTCTTCCTCCAAGGGCTCCCACCCAGGCCCAAGGACCTCCTCAGGGGAGCCCCTACTCTGTGATGTCTGAGGCCCTCGCTTTCCTGTGTTATTGTCCCTCCATGGGCTTTGGGGGTGAATCAGGCCATCCGGTGATAAGAGCAAACCCCAGTTCCTCTTTGCCCTCTCCTCCTCCTTCCAGGAGGCTGCTGATGGAGCTTCTAGCATCCTGAGTGTCTCCAGGCATCATGGCGAGAGAGTTTCTGCTCACACTGTGAAGGTCCAGTGGCCACGCCCAGCCCGGGAGCTGGGCAGACGTGGGGAGCACAGGTGGAACCTTGCATGGTGCCCAGAGCAGAAGGCATGGGCATCCTGGTGGGAGACCCCCCCCCATGGCTACACCCGCTAAACCAGGTGTTCCCAAAGGTCATACACTGCGTGTCACCCTGTGCTATCTGCAAGAGCCCCACCTCCAGACTCGCAAGATGCCCCCTGCCAGCTGCAGGGTTCTGGAGCTCGGGGCATCCAAGCATGTTCAAGAACTGTGGCTGAAGCCACCAGGAGAGACCTTGGCAGATGTTTGGATAAAATTCCTGGGCGCCAACTTCTCTCTCTCTCTGGTTCGTGCTTATCAGACACGAACCCCAGGTCCTTCCCCACACGTATAACCCCCTGTCCCACCGGGTCTCTCTAGAAGCTGGGCTTATGATGTCACACGGGAGGCCTACGCTGAGTGAGAGACACAGTTTCCTGCTGGACCCACAGTGGTGATGACATTGAGCACTTGGCACAGGCCAGACACTGGGTTAAATGTTCATCGTGTCACCTGATTGATTCCTATTCCGAGGCGGCCAGTGAGAAGGCGCCGTCCTCGAGCCTGTTTTATAGTAAGAAGGACACCAAGGTACATAGAGGTTTAGGGCAGGCAGCCGGTGGGTGGGACCTCTGGGTTTTTCCCCAACCCGCCTGACTCCTAGCCCCTCCTGCCTTGTGACTGCAGGGGTGACAGTACCAAAGGTCACCTGAGCCAGAGCAGGGCTGCTCAGTCCCCTGGGCACTGAGTGTTCCCCGTGGGGCTGAAGTGCAGTGATAATGGTGGAATTCACCTCTCGAGGCTCAGGGCTAAGTGTGGCTTCTGTTTGATAAGCTTGGATTTTATGCCTTTTGGAGCAAACAAACAAACCATAAAGTGCCTGCCAGTGCGTTGGCCAGCATCCTAGGAGCCCGTGCCCAGAGGCAGAGCTGGCTTTACCCCAGGGAAGGTGGCAGGAGGGAGGCTGGGGTGGGGGTGGGGAGCCAGCCTGCGTCTTCCTCCTTCCCGTCCTCTGCAAAGTCACCTTCCTGTCCTAGACCGGGGCCTGTGGGAAGGGCCCAGCGCAGCACAGAAAGGCTTGCTAAAGATAAAAGCAACAGTGATCACACACTAATTACACTGACGCCATGTGCCGAGCAAGAGACTAAGACCTTTATATGCATTAGCTTTTCTACCTAGCTGGCGATCAGCTGCTGTTCTGGAGACTGAAGCCAGGGCCCCATCAGTGAACTCCATCTCCTGACCATTTTTAATCTGAGGAGTCTCACTAAGTTGCTAAACTGCCCAGGCTGGGCTCAAACTCACAATCTTCCTGCATCAGCCTCCCAGAATGATGGCATTATAGGTCTGTGCTACAGCACTCAGGCTGGTTTTTTTTTTTTTTAAACATTAACGAATACATTTTCAGAGAAAAATAAACAGATTTATTTCCTTTTTCTGCTTCCAAAAGTATTGCTTTTTTTTTATTTATCTCACTTCTAAAACTGATCCATAAAAACATAAAAACTTGATAATAATAAGGTAGCGTGTGATGTTTCAATATACATGTAAATATTTTCACCATGAAGAAATGATAGATGATTGAGGAGATAGATGTGTTAGCCTGGTTTAAAAATGTGTTTTTAACTGGGCATGGTGGCATACACCTGTAATCTGAGTACTCCAGAGGTTGAGACAGGATTGTTGCAAGTTCAAGACCAGCCTGGGCTACAAAGTGAGCTCAATACCAGCCTGAACTGCATTACAAGAGCCTGTGTCTAAAAGACAAAAAAAAAAGTATTTTCAATTGACAAAAGTTATATATCATACAAGTTTTGAAATATGCATACATTGAGGAATAGCTAAGTCAAACTAATTAACATACATGTTGCCTCATATAATTGTCTTTTTTGCAGTGAGAACATGTAAAACTTAATTTAACCAATTTTGAAATGCACAGTATTGCCATAGTCATCATGTGGCACAAAAGATCTCTTGAACTTATCCACTTTTATCTAACTAAGATTTTTGTACTTTGATTGACATCTGCTGAACCGATGACCACAGTGAAGACAGCAATGACTACGGCCCCAGTACGGCTGGAGACAGTTTGAATGCGTCCCCCAGAGGCTCACCTATTGGAAGGTTGATCATCCCAGTAGCGAGTAGCCCCTTGAGTGGTGACTGCTTCTTTAGGGGCGGGGCCTAGGGAAAGAAAGTCGTTTAGGCCACTGGGTGGCGCTCCCTGTAGAGCAGGCAGCATACCCAGAGCGCGCCTAGGCCCTGAATCGCTGACTTCCTGCCTTGTACCATCGCTTCTCGTGTGTTCCTTTACCTTGACACCATCTGCTGTGTTGGGACAGGGCCCAGGGGGTCCTCACCAGAGACTGAGTAGATGGGGCCGCACAAACTTGAACTGTCAGCTTCTAACACTTGAACTAACTAAGCCTATCTTCTTTATAAAATACCTAGCTTCAGGTATTTGATTATAGCAACAGAAAATGGATAAATACACCACAAATAGCTCATTACCTCGTGCTTAGCTCCTTCCATTGGTGAAGGCTGCCCCTGGCTACCCAACCATAGAAGGTAGGTGCTTTTCTTGCTCCTCAACTACCAAGCCAGAGGGAGTATCCCCTCCCCATTCAGTCCCATATCCCCCCCAACCCCAGCACTTGAGCTGGCCCAGCCCAGAAGAGACCACCTCTACATGGGCTTGCTGGGAGAGACTCCCTCCCAGGACTCTGTGATGCCAACACTGCGGGCACTGCTGCCCCAGCCAGAGGCGTTGTCCCAGCTCTGCTCTGCCTTTTCCTTCCAGCCTGGCCGAGTTCTGCCAGCTTCATCTCATCTGCCAGCTTGGAATGTGGCTGACATTTTGCATACATGAAGTCTACCGATCCTCGAGGGCTCAGCTTGAGAACCGCATCTGGTGCATCTATCCATCCATCCATCCATCCATCCATCCATCCATCTGTACTTGTGAAACTCCTGCTACTTGCCAGGCATGTCTTGTGCAGAAGGAGCCTGGGTTAGGGACATAAGGGGGCTCAATCCTGTGTGTGACTGGGGCACTCCCCACCACCCCAGCTTCGGTCTGTCCCGCTGTAGGACCAATGGCCCTGTGTGTGTTGGTGGAATAATCACAGCTCATCCCATCCCTGTGCACCCCGGTCCTCTCCCCTCCCTGCACCCCAGCCCCCCGGCTCTGCCTGAAGGAGAGCCCACCAAAGCCCCAGCGGTCTGGGCCCACATGGAGGGCTCATGCTCTGTGGCACAGGGCAGGTCTTCCTGTGATTCCTTTAGCCCTGAGGCCAAGGCAAAGGCCCCACAGCAGCTGGGTGACTGCCCAGACCGCAGAGCCTTTCCACCTGTCACAAGCCTTCCCGGTGACCTGTCCAAGAGGAGCCCAAGCGATCTGGGCTTGAGATCCTTCCTTCATGTCTTATGTCTTACTCTGGGTTTGTCTTGGAGCCAGTCTGGGCAGGTCAAAGTGAGACAGGGCAGAGAAAAAAGAGAGGAAGCAAAAGGAGGTCCTAACTGGGGCTACCAAGATAGGGGGACAGCAGGCCCCGATGTGGGTGAGGGATGGGGTGGGGGCGGGGCCGGGGTGGGGCTCCCCGCTGCTGAGTCAGTGGCCTCATGCTCTTGCATGGTGGGGGGGTCCCCCAGCCAGGGAGGAAGTGGGAGCCAGGGGCATCTCAGCATTGGACCATGAGCTGCAAAGCCTGAGGTCTCCCAAAGAATATACCGAGTCCTTTTAACATTTTCCTTCTTTTGTTACCATTTTTATTCTTCCACATTTTGTTTAAAACTCTGATCACTAAAAGCAGAGCACATACATGCACACACACACTTACCCGCCGTGGCACACTCATTCATACTGTCTCACACATCTTTTTGTTGCCTGGTTTATTCCATCATTGTTGAAAATGACCCAACTGGTATCCGGGATCTGTCTGTCCAGAAGGTGGCAGGGACCAAAGTGTGCACATTTCTCTGCTACCCCTTGCCCCTCTCTCGGCTTGCAAAACAACTGCTTTTGGCTTTCTGGTTAAACCAACATAATGAGATGAAAATGTTAGAAGTAGTTACTGAGCTTCTAGATAGCGTTCCAGCACTAAAAGTGAGAAAATGCATTGTTACCAGATCCCAGGCATTGCGCTTTTGCCTAAATCTTGGATAAACTAGATTCCCCCTCTTCCGGTGACCTGTTACTGCATAATGAACTAACTCCAAGCCCAGACGCTTAAATGCCACCAATTATGGCTTTCACGTGCCCTGGTGGACCTGGGGGCTGACTGTGCTCAGATGGTCAGGAGGGGCAGTGCTGGTGGCTGTCCTGGGACCCCAGCTGGGGCCGCTGTCTGGCACACCTCCACGTGGCCTGTCCCTGCGGCCTGGCCCTCCTTATCAAGGACGTGTAATGATCCCAAGGTAAGAGTGTCCCATAGGACCAGCAGGAAGCAGCAGTGTCTTAGAGGATCCGGCCTTGGAAGTCACAGAATGTCACTTCTGCCATCATTTTAGGTCCACCCCAATTCAAGAGAATGAAACCTGCAGCCCTGGTCTCCCGGGGGCGGTGAGAAGCACCTTCGGGGTGAGAGCTTGATACGTGCACCTTGGGTAACACGCTAGTTTGCAGTTTCCTATGCATTACGGGGGTGGCGTTCTTTCTGAAAATTCCCATCCTCTTTGTTACTCAGAGCCAAGGAGCAGGGCTCGAAGCCTCCCCGTCGTCGGCCTTCCCTATGGCAAAGGCACTGACCTCCTTGTAACTACAGGGACTTATTTCTCCCTCTCCACCTCCGCCTCCCAGCAGTCCCAGCCTTTCTATCTCCACCCTTCACCGTCAGCAGCACACGGGAAATTCCCTGTGGGCCTCAGGCTTAGGTGTGAGCTCAACTCCATTTTTACTCCTTATCTTCCTCCCCTGAGGGCTGATGACAATCTGCACCCCTCAGGCCCCCTGGGTGGGGGAAGGAGAAAGAAAAACAGTCTCTGACGCCAATCCACCACTTTGGGAAGTAGCACGGGCACGTTGTGAAGGGGAAAGCTGGGGCACTGACTTGTGCCCACTGTGCCACGCGCTGGGTGTCATGACATGGGCCCAAGCACAGAGCTGCCCGTCCACTGCAGTGCAGCGGAGACATTGGTTTCCTAGGCCCCTAGACAAGGTAGGACGCGTGCTGCAGGGGAAGAGGGAGGCACCCCGAGGCACACTGGGCGGGGGCTCTTGAACCCTATCGGAAGCTTCTGGAGGGCTCCTCTGAGAAGTGAGGACAGGCAGGTCCATGCTGAATCTGGGAAATCGGGTTTTAGTCTTAGGGAAGCTGGTATCTTTCTGTGTCCAGCCCCAGGGATTTATCTGGAAAGTTCAAATTTAGATTCTTAGATCTCAAAACCTCCATCCCGACCCTGATTCTTCAAGTGTGCATACACGGGTATCTATGTGTTGGGGCAGCCAGGCTAGAGAAGGGCTCCCTAGGGCCACTGTGGTCTTTGGTGCCCCACAGTCAGGCTTTGCATCGTGGGTCCTGCCCTTTTAGTAGCTGTTGCACGTTGGCTTGTGACTTAGATACTCAGTGCCTCAGTTTCCTCATCTGTAATGTGGAGAGGAGGGCAGTGCAGATCAGCGCGCACGTCAAGGGTTAAATGGGTTCTCTCAGAATCTCAGCTTGGTACTAGGCAACTTCCAAATCAGGGCAGGTGGGTTGGGAAGTCTTAATTTTTTGGCTACCTCTTGTGGCTTCCTGAGAATCACAAAGCCAGAGCTTTGGTCCCCCTCCTGAGATAGAAGTTCCTTCCCCTGGGGGCTCACTGTTCGTTGAAGACAGCCTAACCAGACAGACACACAAGAGGAAAATTTTCCAAAACACAAATGAATGCAAAAAACAGTTGCTATGGTTACTGCATACACCTAAAAAAAAAGCAGATTGTTTTTCTTTTTTGTTTTGTTTCAAAATGCAAGACAGCCCAAACACAGCCTGGGGGCTACAGGCAGGAGAGCCCCTGCAGAGGGGGTGGGGTTGGAAGGCCTGGCCTCACACCTTGACCTGCAGCTGCTTCCAAGGCTGCACCAGGAAGTGAGAAACCTCATCCAGGGCTTGGGAGCCACACTTCCAACGCCCAGGGCCGAAGCCTTCTGCGGGCCACACCAGAGACAGGGATGCGATTCTCAAGGTTAATTTTAGTCAGCTCTGAGACCTCAGCCCAGCTCCAGGGACAGGACCAGGCACTAGCATCAGGGTGACCAGTAAGTGTCACACACTTCCTAAAATGTAACCTTGTTCTTTACTCTGCCGTCCCCCCCCCACCCCCATCCCGGAGTTGCCCATCCAGAAAGGTGAGTGAGCCGAAATTCCTGCCCAGTTTCAGACCTGGATGCAGGTTTTTTTTAAACACCAGAAGAATTTAGAAATGCTTATCCCATCATTGGGACACAAATCGGTTCTAATGGCCTTGTGCTTAATCCTTTCCCTGAGAGAGAACTCCTGCTCTTTCCGGCCCTACGAGGAGGCAGTCAGAAGACTGTTTATGAACTAGGAAATGGGTCCTCACCAGACCTCAAAGCTACAAACCTGCAGCGTCTCGACGTTGGACGTCCCAGTCTTCAGTGCTGAGAGGTAGGTGGCTGTGTACACTACGCAGTCTGCACAGTTGTGCAGCCTGAAGAGACCAAGACAATCTCCTTACAGACACATCATGGGAAAATTTCACGTCCACATCTGTCCTGCGTCAGGTTTTCCTGTTTCTTCCTTTGTACAAATTGCAGACAAACCGACTCATTGGCTATTCGAGCCACAGAGGTGCGGCTCTCCACCCAATCGCTGCAGACCCGGACATGCTGGAAGGTGCCCTCATGGTTTCAGCAGCCCAGCTCGGCTGGCATTTCCACCGGCATCCTCTCAGCTTACTGGCAAAAGCTCCTTATGTGCTCCAGGGGAACTGGCATCCATAGCTTTCAGATGGTGAAATGAAGCCTCAGAGATGAGCAGCTTGGGGACAATGGCACTTTGGGGACAATGGCACTTTGCACCCAGCCTGCACGTCCCCCAGCCTCTGGCTCCCTGCTCCCTGACTCCTGTGTGTTGTGGATGCTTCCTGATCGTCACACGGACACCCAGCCTGTCTGTGAGCTCGGGGACAGGTCTCTGCTCTCGCTGCCGGGAGCCATCTGGGAAGTTTAAAGTTTCCAATTCCTTGGATTCATCTCCACACCAAATAAACCAGAATCTCTCAAAGGGAGAGCCGGAGATGAATGATGCTTGTTTTGAATTTTAAAAATTTTATTGGTACATTTTAGACACAAATAATGAGAACATTCAGTGTCAGGGATCTGTACTGACTATTGAGTTTTCCGGCGCAATAAAGGAGCAGAATATAAGAAAAAGTAAAAGTGGCCTTTATTCCAAGGATATGGAGAGGAGCCCACCACCGACAGCAGCCTGGCTTTCTCCTCTGCCTGGATATGGGGTATATGTAACCTTTGACCCGGGGCGGTGCTTAGGGCGGGCATTGATGACGCACAAGGAGCTGATTGGAATTTTTCTTAGGAAAAAGGAAGTTGTAACGGGGAAGGAGGAAGTGACCTCAGGGTAAACATCCCCATTTGGCCTTCCACCGCCATAATGTCCTGTATTTTATTCTAGGGCAAAACTCTTTCACCTGCACATGGTGTGTCTTGCTTCATTTTTTCCCATTCACCTCCCCGCTCCTTCAGCCCCTCTTCCCCTACTTATTCACAAAAGCTTTGTTTCAATTTCTTCCTTTATTTCTCAAAATCTTTTTTCTTTTCCCTCACTTCCTTTCTTCCTAGCCCATCCCTCATTCCCCTCTCCATTTGAACATTTTATTCCTATTTCACAGTATCTCTTACACATTTTGGTCCTTATTTTATACTTTTGGTTTCTCACACCAGGGAAACAACATGGTATTTAAACATATGTGTCCAATTTATTTTACTTAAAGAGTATGGTCTCAAGGTGCATCCATTTACCAAGACATATCTCAAACTTATCCTTTTTTATGGGTATTGTATAAAAAAAAAAACACATTTTCCTTAGCCATTCATAGTTGATGGGCATTTGTTTCCAAGATTTAGCTACTACAAATTGTGCTTCTATAAACATGGGTGCACATATATCACTGTGGTATGATGCTTTTAATTATTTTAGGAAGATACCAAGAAGGGGAATAGCTGAGTCAAATAGAACCTCTAAGTTTTAGTATTTTTGAGGAATTTCCACATTGATTTCCACAGTGGTTGCACCAGTCTACATTCCCACAAGCAGCAGAGAAAAGATTCCTTTTCCCTCACAGCCCAGCATTTGTTATTGGTTGATTTCTTGATAGTAGCCATTCTTTCTGGGGTGAGATGGAATCTCAGTGTTGTTTTAATTTGCATCTCACAAATGACCAGTGATGTTGAACACTTATTTATTTGACATTTCTACTTCATCTGAGTAGTCTGTATTCATGTCAGATGCCCATTTATGGACTAGGTCTTTAAATTTGGGGGAAGGGTCTGATTTTTTTGAGTTCTCTATATATTCCAGATACTAGTCTTTTGTTCGAGAAACAGCTGGCAATTTTTTTTCCCACTCTGTAGGTTGTCACTTTGCTTGGTGGTTTCTTTTGCTATGCAAAAGCTTTTTAATAAGAGGAGATACCAGGTGTTGATTCTTTGTGGTATTTCCTGTGGCAGTGAGGTTTGTTCATAAACTCTTTACCTACACCAGTGTCTCCGAGAGTCCTACCTATTCTGTCTTCCAGTAGATTTGTTTTTGTTTTAATATTTAGATAGTTGATCTATTTTTATCTTACTTTAGTGCATGGTGAAGGATATGGGCCTTGTTTTAATGTTCAGCATTTGGAATGCCAGTTTTTTATTTGTTGTTTTTTTGGATTTTTGAGACAGGGTCTTGCTAAGCAGTTCAGGCTGATCTTCAGCTCATTTTGTAGCCAAGGCTGGTCTCAAACTTGCAACAATCCTCCGGCCTCAGCCTCCAGAGTGCTGGGATTACAGGCACATTCCACCATGCCCTGCAAATGCCAGTTTTTTCCAGCACTATTTATTAAAGAGGTTATCTATCTTCCTGAGAAGCTATTCATCTCCTTTGTCAAAGATAAGGTATCTGAGTGTGCTTGTGGTTGTGTCTGCATCTTCTAATCTGTTACATTGATCCTCAGCTTTGTTTTTTTACCAGTGCCATACTGTTTTTATTACAGTAGCTTTGTAGTATAATTTCACATCAGGGATTCTGATGTTCCCTGCCTTGCCTTTGTTACTCAGAATTGCTTTTGCTGTTTTAGGTCTCTTCTGGTTCCAAGTGAATTTTAGGATTGTTTTCTGTAATTATGTGAGATATACTATTGGTATTTTGATCAGGATTGCATTAAATTTTGGGAGTATGACCATTTTCACTATATTGGTTCTTCCTAGCCAAGAACAAGGGATATCCTTCCATTTTCTGATACCCTCTTTGATCTCTTTTTTCAGAGTACTATACTTTTCAAGGCCTTTTACTTTTTTTGTTAGATTGATTCATAAGTATTCATTTTTTTAAAATGCTATTGTGAAAGGTGTTGCTTTCCTAATTCAGTGAGTTTGATATTGATGTACAGGAAGACTATTGATTTTTGAGTGATTGACTTTGTATCTAGTTATACTATTGAATTTGCTTATTAAATGTAGAAGTCTTTTGGTAGAGTTCTTGGGGTCATCTACATAGAGTATCATGTTATTCACAAGTAACTGTGGGAGAGAATTTGAGTGACTTCCCTTGTACACAGAATAATCCCTGTGACTTTGATTATATCAAGACTTGTTTCCTTATACTGGTATGTACAGAGCTGACTGTGGTATTTCCTTCTCACTTTAATTGGCTCTAAGCATTGCAAATAACACTAGGGAGGTACAGGTATGTAACCTCTAAAGCCATCAGACAGTTTCCTGTTTCCTTGCATAGTGCTCTCTCTAAAATATATGAGTACAGTGGGATGGTATACCCAGGAATGTCAACTGGGTTTGAGCCTAGAGATAAAGAGGCTATGAGTCCCTAGGGCATGAAAATTTACATATCAGAAACTGAAGCAACAGCCTCCAAAAACTATTCAGTTGCTACCTTAATTGAATTATACAAATGATCCCTCTGCATATCCTTATCTCTGCATTTTGCCGAGATGCCTCTTTTTCTACCTGGCTACCCAGCTCAAGTTACTCACATAATTCCCACCATCTTCACTGTCACTCACCCCTGAGCCACCCTCCTTCTTCACAAGATAATAAATTCTGGGAGAGGCCTAGGATCAAGGCCTTTGTCCGCACATCCTCAAGGGAATTGGACTTAGGACCCCTTGGCTGCCCTAAACTTGGAATATGTCTTGGTGTCTTTACTCTCTCCATGGGTTGCATTGGAGGTGGTAGATTGGAATTCACTTGCTGGGATTCCAATAACATCTCAATGGGATTATAACTTTCTGGATTGTGAGGAAGACTGGAAAAGGGGTTACAATACTTGGATGACTGTACTCAATATTTGAGATTACAATAAATAATGATAATTTAACTTTTCCCTTTCCTATCCTTATTCTTTTTAATTCTCTCTCTTGTCTAATTGCTTTGACTAATGTTTCCAGAACTATGTTGAATAGGAGTGGTGATAATGGGCATCTTTGTCTTGTTCTTGATTTTAAAGTGAAAGCTTTCAGTTTTTGTCCATTTAGTATGATGTTGGTTTCTTGGTTTGTCATAGATGGTTTTTAATAGATTGAGATAAAGACCATCTATTCTAATTTTCTGTAGAGTTTTTATCACGTATGGGTGTTGTATTTTTCCTAATGCTTTTACCGCATCTATTGAGATGCTCATATGATTTTTGTCCTTGACTCCGTTAATATGATATATTTATTGATTTGTGTATATTGAACCATTCCTGCATCCCTAGGGTGAATCCTACTTGATAATGGTATGTAATCTTTTTGATGATTCAATACATTCTGTTTGCCAGTATCTTATTGAAGACTTTTGCATCTATGTTCATTAGGGAAGTTGGTCCATTGTTCTCTTTTTTGGTTGGATCTTTCTCTGGTTTTAGTGTTAGGGTAGTGCTTGTGTCCAGGAATGAATTTGAGAGTATTGCTTCCCTTTCAATGTCATTAAAGAGTTTGAGACCTAGTGGCACTAGGTCTTCCCTAAATTTCTTGTGTAATTCAGCAGTGAATACATCAGAGCCTGGGCTTTTCTTTGTTGGTAGGGCTTTTTACTTTTGTCTCTTTGAGACAGGGTCTCCCTATGCAGTTCAGGCTAGCATCATGCTCACTTTATAGCCCAGGCTGGTCTTGAACTCGCAGTGATCCTCCTGCTCCAGCCTCCCAAGTGCTGGGATTACAGTGTTGGTCAAATATTAAATTTCAATGACTAATAATGGTTTATTTAGAATTTTTGTATCTTCTTGATTCAGCTTTGGTAATTAATATGTGTTTTGGAATCTGTCCATTTCTTCTGAGTTTTCCCTCTTATTAGAATACAATTTCTCAAGGTAGATATTGATCTGGATTTCTGCAGGATCTGTTGTGATTTTGCCCTTTTCATTCCTAATTGCATGGATTGGCACCTTTTCTTTCCTTTTTTAGAGCTTCTCAATTTTATTTAATCTTTCAAAGAACCAACTCTTTGATTCATCGACTCTTTATATTGTTTTCTTAATCTTCATTGCATTAATTTCTGCTCTGCTCTTCCTAATTCCCTCCTTTGTATGAGCTTCGCGCTTGACTTTCTCTAAAAGCTCGAGGTTCCCATTAGGCTGTTTATTTGAGGTCACTCTGTTTTTCTGACTCTAGTAAAATGAAGGACCGTCACCCTTGTGCCGAATTCACACATCTCAGAGTTCTTGGCAGGAAGTAACCTCCTTCTTTCTTTCCAATGACACCGTCCCCTTGCAGGTGGACTGGGTGCAGTGCTGCCATAGGTGTGTGGCTGTCGCATGCAGCCTAAAGCAGCCAGGATGCCTAATTAACCGCTGTCACAAAGCACAACCCAACAGCAGCTCTGCCAGTGCTCCACAGATTGTTTCTGACAAATGTTCTCCGATCTGTGAGTGGCAGTGCTGTCCCCGCAGCTCTGCCTGGTCGTGATTGAGTGCCGCACAGCATCACAGCAGTGCCCTGGCTCCGAGCGTCCCAGGGCAGTGAGCAGTGCGGGTGGTGATACCAGGCGGTGCTCAGGAACGGTGTGAGCCCGGGAGAGCCCCGGGCCTGTGGCTTGCTGGGTGCACCATGTGCTGCAGGTGGAGTCTTACTTGGTTAAGCTCTTAGATTAAAAGGACTTTGATGACGACTTTAGAGAGATAGAAGTCTGAAGGGCCTCCCTCCCCCCAGTCTCTCCTCAGAGGTATATTCTATAGTTGATTTCATTGCATCCTGACACTTTTGCGGTTTTTTGTTTGCTTGCTTTTTGTTTTTTGTTGTTTTGAGACAGAGTCTCACTATATAGCGGAGGCTGGCCTCAAACTCACGGTGATCCTCCTGCCTCAGCCTCCCAAGTGCTGTGATTACAGATGTGTGCCACCATGGTTGGCCTCCTGCTACTTTTGCATTTTGGATTTGTTTTCTTTCTTTTCTTTTCTTTTCTTTTCTTTTCTTTTCTTTTCCTTTCTTTCTTTCTTTCTTTTAATTTACCCCTTGACTAAATCACAGTTTATTTGACCATTGTTCTTGGTAATTACTCAGACTCCATCCACATCCTTACTGTTATCGAAAATTACACTCCAGTGAGCATTTGTGGTGGCAGGAAAGTTTCCTTTTTTCTGCATTTATTCATTTAACACACATCCCTAGGGCTGGAATTACTGAGTAGAAAGTTTGAAATGATTCTGACCACATTGCATTTCAAAATGTATATTGCTGTTAATAGTAGGTACCAGCCAGATCCCATAAAAATTCACTAGGACCCTGTACTCGCCAGTAAACTATTTTTTAGTGAGTTTATATAAAAATATAAGGCCACATTACAGCTACAGTTTGCACTAATTTGCACATGAGCAAGTCACACTCATTCACACATGCGCTTGATGGTGGATTTATTTCTGGAAAGTTCATTCCTTGCCAGGCACCAGAGTAGGCACCAGACCTCCGAGCAGTGAAGGAAACAGACAGAAATCCTAGCCCCGTGTAAGTCACCTTCTCCTCAGCGTTTTCTTGTTTCTTCCATACTCAGGCAATCACACAACTCAGAAAGAGTAGGTAGGCACTGGGCGATCAGGCGATTTCCATACAAACCTCTAATTTAACAGCCCAGGGCAGCAGGGGCCTCTCTAAAACCCCTTTCTGCACATGATTAAGTGGGGGCTTGCACTATCTGGTGACTCCCTGCACCACTGGCTTTGCTTAGTACAGCCCAGACTGCCCCTCCCGCATAGAGAGAAGGAGGCCAGCCCTGCGGACAGGCTGGGCAGCTCACTTTGCCTCAGGCACCAGCATATGAAGGACGTCACCCCAACCCTGCCAGCCTGCAGAAGGCCAGCGATGGTGTTTCTCCAGAAATGTGAGTGTCCCTAAGCTTGCCCCAGAGAAGAGCTCAAAGGTGACCGATCCCTGTTTGGAGGGCATCGAAGAATTAGCTGCCAAGCATGGCCAGCTCTGTCCTGCAGAGTGAGACCCCCTCACCACCTACCCTGAGCGGCTCCCCTTCCAGTGTCCAGCCCTGAAGTGGCCAGCACTACGGCTGTTGTTCCCCTCCTGAACACAAGAGGAGACAACATCGAGAATATTCTCAGTAGCAAGTTGGTCATTAGCGCCATCGGATGGGCCGAACCGGACTCTCCCACCTGTGCTGGGGGTGGCTTGGGGCTCACTGACCTCCCCCTTGAGCTGCACACTGGAGAAGCTGGGTCTTCAAGACACATCAGCCGGGAGACCACCCTTGGGGTTCTGATCTCCTTCTGCGTCTCAGCAGTGTCTCAGTATCTTTCTCTAACCTCATGTAAATAAAAATTCACACGCTTCTTATATAAAACTTAGGAAGGAGATATAAACAAAAAGAAAGAAAAAAATACTTGCAGACAGCCACGGTGGACACTTGGGAGTGCGTCTTTAAAGGTATGTGTGTCGCACACATGTATGTGTGTACAGAAGGATGGACAGACAGTGCTGTGGCCTGAGGGTGTGCTCTGTGAGCTTCCATGTCGAAGCTTTTTTGCCAATTTGACAGGAGTAAGATGTGGCGCCTCTGAGAGGTGATTTGGTAGTGAGGGCCTTGCTTTAATGAATGAGACTAACGATCTTATAAAGAAGGTTTGGGGGTGCCGTGCCCCCCTCCCACCACGTGAGGACCCAGCTGGTGGTGCCACCCACGAAGCAGAAAAGCCTTCACCAGACAGTGAATCTGCCGGTGCCTTGATCTTGGCTTTCCAGGCTCCAGAAGCAATAAATTTCTGCTGTTTATGACTTACCCAGTTAAAAGAATTTTGTTGTAGCAGCCTTAATGGATGTGGACAGATAGCTAGCTACGCAATAAAGATGCAAAACGGGACCACTGCGGCGCATACATCTGCTCATAAACTTCCCCACTCGGGATCCTTCCGAGAACACCTTTGCATGCTGTTGATGATTTTTCTACAACGAAGTGTAGAAAGCGTTCATGGCTTCAGGGTGCTCTGTGGAAGACACTCGTAGTGCCCTCACTGTGCCCTCACATATTCAGCCAGACTCCTTGTCAGAGTCACATGAGGCCAGGATCCATGGCAGCGTTGTCCAAAAAGCTAGGGTGATTGAAGTCAAGAGCCCTTTAATTGAACTTTGTCCCCAATTTTCATGGGACAAAATAAGAAAGATGCTGCTGCTCATTACTTGCTAGCGTTTGTTCCCTGGAAAGGCCTCGTCTTCCCATTCAGTGAGAGCCTCTTGGGTTGTGGACTGGGAGGGGTGGACACCTTTGAAGTGTCCACTGCTCTCTCCACTCTGCCCGTTCCAGGGCCGTGAGGTCACGTTGTCAGCGCACACAGAAGATGCTGAGTCCGTCCTGATCCTTGTTTTTTAACTAAGCCCGTGCTCTGCACTGATGTTCTTTCTCCTTGAGGAAGCAGCATCTTTTCTACTAAGTATAAATCCTTTCTTTTCCCCTTACCGAAGAACCTGACCTCCAGCTTTGCTGCCAAGTGTTTGCATTTGCTTTAAATCTTGCCCCAAATGCAAATCGGAAAGAAATGCAAGCATTTGCAATGAGAAGGGAAGCTTGGATTCGTTTCGAAAATACCTTTAAAGGAGAGTTCTGGAGCAGTCCTTGCCTCGGCCAGGCTTCCTGCTGTGGTTAGTTTAGCTGACCTCCTTGGTTTTCCACCCCTTGGCGTCTACCCGCCCACCTGGACTGAGAGGTTGCATTTTCTGGGACCCTGGAGCCCCAAGTCCACGCAGAGCATGGAATCACTGCATGCCTTGGTCAGGCGTCAACATGTCAGCCAGTCACTGCCCAGAGCTGGGGGACAGAGGGTCCCGCGTAGCCGTGGGTCCTTAGTAGACCCCCGCGGCTTATTGCTCCAGCCACTAGTTCTCCATCCCGTGGCTCCATAGACATGGGGGAATCTTGGAAACAGTGGCAGCCAGCCCACGCCCAAAATGCGGCTCTTGGACGTCCTCAGTGGGTGGGGACCCTGAGTCCTCGCCCTGTGACGTGCTGTGCTTTTCCTGATGCCAGGTGGAGACAGAATCCTGCCTCTGGACAGCTTCCCTAGGTTTTTCATTTTGGCGGAAACGGATACAGTACTGGCCTTGAATTGTGTTCTCCAGGAGCTGCTGTGTAATCTTTTTGAAAGTGGACAGAGACAAAAGGACAAAGAAAGCCCTTTAATTCACCCCGGCAGGCATGATGATGTTCAGATATCACTGGATTTCTATGGACCCAGCAGGGGGCGGATACCTGGTGTGACTGACAGGGTCCAAAGACACCCTGATGCTCTCAGCCTGACCCCACCGTGACCAGCTGGCAAACTCCTATTCGTCCATCCAGCTCCAGCTCAGGTTTCACTGCTTTGATGAGATCAAACCCTCCTCTCCCATCAGCCCAGCAGGGTGAATCCCTGGTGACCCTGGGAAGGGGGGGGGTCAGAAGCCCGGCTGCTTATAACCCGAAGAACTGTCTCTGGCCTCAGGTCCAGAGAAGGAACTCTATCGAATGATCACCTGGTGTGGTGCATGGGCTCCGGGGAAGGTGCTATGGGTGCCTTGGTTTGGTTGGTTTTTTGTGGTGCTGGGGATTGAACCCAGGGCCTTCACCTGAGTTACACCCCCAGCCGCCCACCTCCTTTTAAATTTTTTTTTTTTTTGAGATAGAGTCACTAAGTTGCTCATGGGCTCGAACATGCAGTCCTCCTGCCTCAGCCTCCCAAAGTGCCGGGGTTCCAGGTACACTACCTTCTGAGACCCGTAGAGGCAGGCTGCACTGAGAAGGGGGCTAGGCTGCCCTACGGAGTGGGGAGGCCCTGTTCCACTGTGGAGGGGAGAGTGGCCAGACATTGATCTAAGTAGTCTAGGGGAAGGGATGGGTGGGGAGAGAGCTAAACTCTCTGAGGGTGTGGAAAGGGTCGGGGCCTCTCTAAACTGCCACACCCTCAGGACCTCTGGACAGCTCCTGGTGGCCTGGGGCATAGAACAAAGTGTAACCCTCCATTCTTCATCTTGATGCTGGTCTGTAATTCTAAAAAATTGAGATATAACTTGTTTGTGTCTTTTTGAGACAGCGTTTCACTATGGAATTCAGGTTGGCCTTGAACTCACTTTGCAGCCCAGGTTGGCCTCAAACTCGCAGTGATCCTCCTGCCTCAGCCTCCTTCCTGAGTGTTGGGATGACAGAAATATAAATTACGTACAGCTTTTGCACAGATCTTGAGCCAGGGATGTAGCTCAGTGGCACAAGCACCTGCCTGGCCAGCACAAGATCCTAAGTTCGATAGAAAGAAAGAAAGAAAGAAAGAAAGAAAGAAAGAAAGAAAGAAAGAAAGAAAGAAAGAAAGAAAGAAAGAAAGAAAGAAGAAAGAAAGAAAGAAAGAAAAGAAAGAGAAAGAAAGAAAGAAAGAAAGAAAGGCACAAATCTTCTCTTTCTCTACACAGCCACCATCCCCATCAAGATCCAGAGCATTTCTGTCACTCCAGGGAAGGACAAGAGTCCCTCCTGTCCTGTCTAGGCAGTGTTCCATTTCGCTCCCAGAAGAAACCAATACTGTGACTTATCGGAGGGAATTTGTACCCACGTGACACAACTTAATTTTTTCCCACTCCCCTACCCTCCCTCCAACCCCTCTTCCCCTCTTTATTTACAAAAGCTTTGCTTCCATTTTTGCCTTCTTTTCTCATCATTTTTTTTCTTTTTCTTTACCCCCTTCCCCGCCGCCTCATCCCTAGTCCCCCTTCCCATTTGAACATTTTCTTCCCGTCTCACAATATCTATTTTACTTTATCAGTTTCTCACACCAGAGAAACATTGACATTTTTGTGTCTGATTTGTTTCTTTTTAGAGTATGGTCTCAAGGTGCAGCTATGTAGCTAGAAATATTTCAAGCTTATCCTTCAGGGCAGAGTAGTACTCCATTAAAAAAAACCCACATTGTCTTTAGTCATTTATTTGTTGATGGGAAACTGATTGTTGATGGGCTGTTTTCAAGATTTACCTATTACAAACTGTGCTGCTATAAACATGACTAACCATGTATCACTGTAGTATGATGCTTTTAACTATTTTGGGAAGATATCAAGAAAGAGAATAGCTGGGTCAAATGGAACCTTTAGTCCTAATGTTTTGAGGAATCTCCACACTGATTTCCACAGTGGTTGCACCAGTCTACACTCCCACCAGCAGTGGAGAAGGGCTCCTTTTTCCCCATGGCCCCTCCAGCATTTGTTATTGGTTGACTTCTTGACAGTGGCCACTCTTCCGGGGGTGAGATGGAATCTCAGTGCTGTTTTAATTTACATCTCTTGAATGACCAGTGGTGTTGACTCCTACTCTGCTTGACCCTTAAAATGCCTTCTTTTGAGAAGCATGGTTTCAGTCAAGCATTTTGCCAATTAAATATTCATTTCCTCAGAATAAATGAAGGCATTTATCACTTTTCTACTGGCAGCAACATGAAATTTACAAAGAGCTATCCTTTTACTCTTTGCAGCTTACCTGAATTAATAACATTTTTAAAATAAATAGTACAAAAGATAAGAAACACGGCTGCCAGCTTTCTTCTCTCACACCCACTGCTCTTTCTTAGTCTTCCTGGCCACATCGCCTGCTTCTGCTCAAAGTTCTACCCGACCCAGGGTTCTCTGCCTAATGCCTGCCTCTCTGTGTCCTACGCACACTGCCCCCCGAGACCTCATCTACCTCCTGGCTTTCAGTTCCACCCATCTGCTCTGACTCCTGAGCTCTGTGCCCACCCAGAGCCCACACCCATGGGGTCCAGGGTCTGCCCATCTTAGATCTGTCAGTACTGCAAATTCAGATTTGTCCAAAACAAAGCACAACGCTTTTCTCATCTGATTTCCCCTCACCCTTTCCCATCTTGGGTTCTCATCTTTCTCAACACAAAAATCTTCCCATGCAGGTTGAGTCTTCTCTTTACCCTCATTATCCTCTCTCAGCCCTTCACCAGTTCGGGTTTTGCCTCTGCATGTGTCCACTTCTGCTATGTTCACTGTAAAGTCCAAGCCACCGTCCCCCTGTCTGTGGGCTGCTGCAGCAGACTCTGGATTCAGCAAGCTTCCTTGCTTGGGGCATCTGATCATTCATTTCCTTGTGCAAAATCCTGTATTAGAACAAAGTGTAAATGCCTTATCCTGCCTAAAAGACCCTATGGGAATGCGTCTGCCTGCTTCGTTGAATCTCTGAACAAACAGACTATTCTCCGGGGGAGTCTGGAGGAGAAGCCTGGCAGTCCTGTCACCCCCGAAGTGCTAGGCTTCTGTGCAACATCCCAGAAGGCCAGAGGCACCCGTCACACCCAGGTTTGTTGGCTTCTCCGGAAGATGTCAGTGGAAACAGCCTACATCTTGCAACTGAATATTCAAGCTGTCAACTACTCAAGGAACGCTGGGAGCTGAGTCCGGCAGTGTCTACCAACACGACTGGAAAGCAGCAGTGACCAGGCGGTGGGACGGGGGACGCCGAGCTGCGTAGAGGCTGCAGGTCCCCCGGTCAGGTTGGCCTGGCATCTTTGGGGTGCTCTGTTACAGAGAGCCCACAGAGCCTCTTGTGCAATGTGGGGCAGTACTGCTCTCCGCAAGGGACACACGGTGGCAGGGGGTCTCTGCCTCGTGTCCTAGATGCAAAGCCCAAGGTTCCCCAAGGGATGTTACAGAACAGGTTTCAGCCACATGGGCTGAGGAGGGGAGCCCACGCCCAGGCTGGCTGGGACTCTTCCTCCCCACCCCCGCCTCACTGTGTGTGGGGCGATTCTTTCCCAAAAGGACTTTGAGAGGCAGAGATTTTCCCGCAAGTAGACTCTTGCTTCCGATGGCTGTGTCCAGGTAAGGCCACCTTAGTGACCAGACCTGGCACCTGGAGGGAGGAGGCCAAGAACAGCTCTCCTTCTGGGTTAGCTGGTGGGAGGTCTGTTCAAGTGGGAGGACGGGGAGGAGTCCAAGCCTGGTGTTGGAAACAAACCACAGGTGAAGAGAGACAGATCTCACTCGTTAGGAAACTCCAAGAGCAGAAGGGCAGCCATCTCGCATGCACTATGTAAGCGTGTGGGACAGGAGGACCATCTGTTCTTAACCAGCCCGGGAGGCAGCAGCGGTAGCTGTGACACGGGGGCGGCAGCGGCAGGGAACTGCAGTCTGTGGTCGGCAGGAGGTACTTTCCTGCCTTGCTGCCTTGCCTGGAGCAGAGCTCAATTTCAGGTTCTCTAACCAAACAGAAAGCCCCGCATGGTTACCGGCAGCCGCATGCGCTGGGGGCGGCAGGTGTGGAACATGGTTATTGTACCTTTCACTCTGATTTCCATAGTGTTACAGAGGTGTTGCTTGCCACGCTCCAAATATGTAGATTTTCTTTTTCTTTCTTTCTTTCTTTTTTTTTTTTTTTTTTGTGCAGGGAATTGAACCCAGGACCTTGCGTTTGCCCAGCAGGTGCTGTACTGCTGAGCTACATGCCCGGCCCAAATATGTCGCTTCGTGGTAGACCACACCAAGAGCCGTCACATGAGAGTTGAGTCTTAAGACTGCACTGCCGCATCATGTTGTTTTCGTGCAGCTTTACTGCAGGGTAATTGACGTACCACAAGCTGCACGCAGCGCTCGTGTCCCAGGTGAGTCTGCACACAGGAACATGCCGGTGAAGCCATCCCAGCGATCAACACTGGACACAGCCGCCAGCCTTCGTTCATTCCCATCTCTGTTTACTGTCGCTACAGATTTTCATTCTCTGGAAACTTTATGTGAATGGTATGTGCAATATGTAGACCTTTTTCATCTGTTGTTTTCCACAACATTATTTCTAAGACTTATCTGTGTTGCATTTATCAATCATTTCCTCCCCCTCCTCCTTCTCTACCTCCTGTCCTACAGACAGATACCTGTTGTATGGATATACCACAATTTGCATTAATTTTAATTTTTATTAGTGCATGCTTGTAGCACCTCATAATTACTTTCATGTGCGGAATCGGTACGTGTACACAACGGATCATAATTATTTTTACTTTTTCCTTTCCTCCCCTCTCTCTCTGTGCACTATCTTTTGGTTCCCTTCCCAACGCAACTATCTGTTAATCTGTTGCTGAATTTCGATTGTTTCCTGTCTGGGACTATCCCAAATAAAGGTCCTGTGACCATTTGTGTTCAAATCTTTGTAAGAACATTCTCTCTCTCTTTTTTCCTCTCTTGGAATTAAAAGGCGGGACATGTGGCAGATGCATGTGTGATTATTTATTTATTTTTCCATACTTCACATTTTCAAGAAATGTTTTCCAAAATGTTTGTGCAACTTTACATCCTTGCTAGCAGTGGAATTTCCACTTTTTCTACACCCGTGACAGTGCTTGGTACAGCAAGTCTTTTTAATTTTAACCATATGAAAATTCATGTAATGGCATCACATGGTGGTTTTAATTTGCATTTCCTCTATGACTAATGATGCCAAATGTCTTTCCATGCCCTTTTTTTTTTTTTTTTTTTGGTACCATAATCGAACTCACAACCTCACACTTTTCCTGGTAGGTGCTGTGCCGCTGAGCTAAATTCCCAGCGCCATCCATATACTTTCTTTGGAAGGAATACAAGTTCAGATCTCTTGTCCATCTTATTTTTAATTGAGCTGTTTTCTTCTCATTGAGTTTCAAGAATTCTGGATGTAAGGACACTGTCAGATACAGGCATGACAAAAACGTTCTCCCCATCTGTGACTTGTCTTTTCATTCTCTTAATAAAGTCTTTTAAAATATAGAAATTAAAAATTTTTATAACATCTAATCTCTCTCTCTCTCTCTATATATATATATGTATGTATTATGTGTTGTATTTGGGGTCATATTTGAAAATTGCTTAGGCAAAAGGTCAAAACATTTTTCTGACATTTTCCTCTAATGGTTTATAGTTTTAAATTTTTCATGGAAATCTACAGTCCATTCTAAATTTTTTATATGATAGAAGTTATGGATCCTAGTTCATACGTGTGCATGTGCGTATGCATGTATTTTTGACTCTGGACATCCAGTTGTTTTAGTTCCAGTTGTTGAAAAAGCCATTCTTTTATGATTGAATTGTTTTGGCATCTTTGTCAAAAATCAATCATCTATATTTTTAATGGGTGTCTATTTTTGGACTTGATTTGGTCCACTGGTCTTTTCATGTATCTTGATGCTAATACCAAATTGTTTTGGTTACCTGTTAGAATAAATCTTGGGAGAAGATGGCTTTAACCCACCAATGTTTTGTTTTTAAAGTTATTGTAGCTGTTCTGGTCCTTGGCATTTTCATATGAATTGTAGAATCTACTTTTTAATTTCTCCAGAAAGCCTGATGAAATTTTGATTAGCATTGCGTTCGGAAGAGCTGGCTTTTTGCGTTATGGAGTCTTCTGTCCTTATAGAAAAGTATCTCTAGTTATTTGGGTCTTCTCTAATTTACTTCAGCAGTATTTTGTTGTTTTTAGTGTACAGGCCTTGCAGTTTTATACAGAACTGTTTTATATTTTTAGCATCACAAATGAATTAAATTTTATTACCCGATTTTCTTTATACTAAATAGAAATACAGTGATATTTTATATTTGTTCCTGTGTCCTGCAAACTCGCAAGCAAACTTATAGACTCTGGTGTTGTATTTGCACAGTCCTGAGGATTCTGACACTCCTCATTGTGTCAACCAAGAAACTTCATTCCTTTCTCCTGACTAATTGTGCTGACCACAGGCATTCCTAGTTCTCACTTGACTCTTCTGGTTTCCGATCTTAGGGTAAGAAAACTTGGCCATTTGTCTTGAAATTTGTGTGCTATAGGCTTTTAAAGAGGACAGGAAAGTAGCCTTTTATTCCTAGTTTTTGCATATTTTTAACCAGGACTAAAGGATAGATTTTGTCAAGTGTCTAACTCTGTGGTTAATGTGATGATTCATATTGGTTGGATTTTGAATGTCAAATCAATCTTGTTTTCCTGGAATAAATTCCATTTGTTCATTGTATTTATTTATTTATTTATGTTCATGATTTTTTAAACTTTTTGCAATTGTCGGGTTTGCTGAATTTTCTTTAGAGCCATTGCATTTTTGTTCATTTGGACTACTGGTCTGTAATTTTCTTTCTGGCTTTAGAATCAGGGCAATGATGACCTCATACCATGATTTGGAATTGTCTTCAGTTTCCTGAAAAAGTTTCTAAGCGTTGGTATCCGCTCTTCTTCCAGTGGTTGGTAGGCAGCCTTCAATGCTGAGGCCATCTGAGTTCGAACTTTTTTTTACGGGTACGGGTTTACCTGCGCATTCAATTTATTCCACAGATATTTAGGGTAGTTCTTGATTTCGAGTGAGCTCTGGTAGGTTGCATCTTTCAAAGAATTTCTCCATTTCATCTGTATTTTCTAATTAATGGGCATAAAGTTGTTCACAATATCTTATTATTTTTTAATATCTCTAACATCTGAGTGATATTGCATGTATCATTCTGAATATTGGCTATTTTGTATGGTAACTATTTTTTTTTCCTAATCAGTCTAACTAGGGGATTTTACACTTTATTGACCTACCCAAAGAGCTAGCTTTTGGTTTTATTGTGTTTTTTATTATTTTCATTTTTTCTATTTCACTGATTAGTCATTTTGCTCTTTATTATTTCCCTTTTGATACTTACTTGGGTTTTAGTTGTTCTTCTAATTTCTCAAAGTGGAAGGTAAAGTCATTGACTTGAGACCTTCCTTTTTTTCTAAAATAGATATTTAGTGCTGTAAATTTCCCCTTACATCTGTTGTAGTGCCATCCCACAAAAGCCATTATATTATATTCTCATTTTTTTCTCTACATAAAATACTAATTTTCCTTTTGATTTCTCATTTGCCCTATTTCCATGAGAAATGAGTTGCTTAGTTTCTAAGTATGTCAGAATTTTCTGTTCACATGTTTGTTAATGGTTACTTTTTAAATTTCACTTTGGCCAGAAAACATACTTTGTATAATGTAAGTCCTTTTAAATTTACCAAGCATTAAGGGGATATGAAAAGTATTAAGATGTGTTATATACATGTACCAACTCCCCATTATGTGGGCAATCATTATGTACAGCCAAGATGTACACATAAACACAGAAAATCTATTAAGTATGTTTTATGACTTAGAATACATAACGTATCCTGGAAAATATTCCATGTACCCTTATAAGGACTATGTGTTCTGCTATTTTGGAACCAAGTTTTCTGTCTATGGTAAGTAGGTAAATTTTTATTAACAGTGTTGTTAGAGTCTTCTAAATCCATATTAATTTCTTGTAATTGTTTTATCAATTATCGATAGAGAGGCATTGGACTCTAACTATAAACATGTACTTGTCAGTTTCCCCCTATGCTTTTATCAGTTTCTGCTTCCTATATTTTGAAGCTCTGTTATGAGGCACAGAAACATTTAGCACAGTTAAGTGCTGTTGATAAATAGATCCCCTTAGCATTTCTCAGTACCTTCTTTATCCTTTATGATTTTCTGCTTGAAATATGCTTTTACATTAGCATAGTTATCTACATCCTTTTTATCAGTGTTCACGTTGTGTTTTCTTTCCCATTCTGTTTTTTTTTTTAAACTGGAAATCGAACCCAGGACCTTGAGCTTGCCGGACAGGAACCTGTGCCTCTGAGCCATATCCCCAGCCTCCATCCTTTTTCTTTCCATCTACGTATGTCTTTATATATAATGTGCATTTTTGTAAGTAGCAGCTAGGTGAATCTAGGTTTTTCAAAAGCCCAATTTGATAAACTACTTTTTACTGAAATTGTTGAAGTCATTTACAGCTAAGGTAAATTATTGGTATGGTTAGATTTAATCTTCTCACTCGTGGTGCTTCTTTTCTTAATTTATCTCATCTGTTCTTCATTCCTTTTCTCCTTTTTTTCTTGGATTAATTGAATGTTTTGCTTTTGTTCTGGGGATTGAAACCAGGTCCTTATGCATGCTAAGCATGTGCTCTACCACTGAGCTACATTCTCAGCCTCTTGAGTATTTTTATGATTCAGTTTTATCTCTTTTGTTTTGTTTGCCATGCCTCTTTTTTATTGTGTCATCTTAGTATTCTTTAGGGTTTATAGATCACATCCATCAAAGCCTATTATAGACATTATACTATGTATATTTAGAAGAAGCTTTCAACGTCATACTTAATTTCTCTCTGTTTGGCCTTAATATTATTATTGTCATTCATTTTACTTATGTACATGTTAGTATAATTTTATATTATAGCTGTTTTGTTGAAATAGTGGATTATGTGTTACAGTCAAGTCTACTTTCCTTCCTCCTTAGGTAGGCTTTCTGGTGACATCTCTTAAGTTTCCCTTCATTTGAGATTTCTTTTATTTCTCCCTCACTCCTGAAAAATAGTTTGACTTCTGGTTTCCACTTTAGTACTGTCTTAGTTATTTTGTTGTTGCTGAAACAAAATACTCAACACCCAAAGTTAAAGGGGGAAAGGTTTATTTAGCTCACAGTTTGTGGAGGTTTCAGTCCATAATTGGCTGGCTCCAAGGCAAGGTAGTGCAGCAGACAGGCATCACAGAGAAGAAATGTTTCATGGTAGACTAGAAGGTGGCAAATAAATCAAGAGATCTTCTCAGCTTTTTCCTGTCCCTTTTATATTTTATTTGGTTACCAAGACTAGGGTTATGCCAAACTAATCAGAGATCTGATGTAGTAATCACCCACCTTAATCCTAGCATAGTACCATTCGTCAACCACTCACTATATTAAGCCCCTGCTGAAAAATCTCCCCCTATGACTGCGTGAGATTTTAGGGGGGCACCTAGACACCACTCATGACAAGCGCAGAAGTACAGGAATCACTAAGTAAAACGCGCGTGACAAACTGAAAAATTAACAACTCAGTCTATCAGGGAAGTGAGGGCACAGGCAAAACCACATCCCTGAAGGCTGAAAGACCCACAGATGAATACAGATGACGACAGCTTATCAGAACAGAAACCAACCCACCAGCTGACACATCTGCAGGGAACTGGGGCCAGGTGGAGAAACATGAACCGCAATTAACGAATTGCTGGGATTCAGCGTGGACCAGTCTGACAGCTGAACACTTCCAGGGGGACCCATTCAGAGAGAGTCCCCCCTACTTTTATGAAGTTTAGCTCAGCCAGGATCTCACAGTGATTACTAGGCGGGGAAAAAAGTCTTGTGCTTCGGTCAACAGGAGAGAGAAAAAGGAATTATTTTAAAATAAGCCAGAACATTCTGTTCTACCTGGCCAGGGCTGCCCTCAAAAGAAGCTGAACAGCTGGGATGATGTCAGAGCCTAAGTGACCGGGGAAGGAGACGAAGCCAGTCCACGCCAGTCATCCCATCCCACTAAGGGGCTTGTGGAAGACTGCGAGGCCCGTGTGGCATTTACAGGACAGAACCATAGGACCACTGAGACCCTGAGGGCTGATGGTGGCCACCAAATACCACCCCTCTGCCACATCGCCAAAAGCCTGTTTACTGTAGCCCCTTACCACTGCGTCAGGCCTGGCTGTCTAGAAAAACTGACAAGGTACTCAGAAACTAAAGAGACAAAGCAAGGGTCCAAACCAGACTGATCCGCCAAGAGTCCTTTTTACTGGACATGGAATACAGAGTTGACAGTTCTTTCTCAGCGCCTGCAAAACGCTTTGCCATTTCTTGTGGAGTTTCCGAAGCACTGTAGTATTTGTCTCTAGCCTCTTTGTCTTTCATTTTCAGAAATTTGACTGTGATTTGTCTTGGTGAGGATGTCTTTGGGCTTTATCCTGTTTGGGATTTGTTCGTTTCTTTCACATTTTTGTCTGTAGGTTTATGCCTTTTGCCACATGTATGATTTTTACCGTTATATATTTGATTATTTTTGCAGCCCTACTTTTATCTCTTTTCCTCTGGGCTTCGGATTAGAAGACTGACACAGTCAGTCTTTTTATATCAACCCACAGATCTCTCAGATTGTTCATTGTCCTAGTCTATTTTCCATTGTTCAGATTGGATAATTCTTAATTATCTGTATTCAAGTCCAGTAATTCTTTCTTTGTCATCTCTAAACTACTCTTGAGCCCATCAATATATTTTATTACAGTTATTGTATTTTTCTTTTTATTTATTTTATTTTATTTTTTATTTTATTTTATTTTATTTTATTTTATTTTATTTTTGAGACAGGGTCTCACTATGCAGTTCAGGCTGGTGTTGAACTCATTTTGTAGCCCAGGCTGGTCTCAAAATTGCAATGATCCTCCTGTTCCAGGCAGCTGAGTTAGTTAGAAATATTAGAAATATTATAGGCAGTCAGACAGGGCAGGGTCCTCCAAGGAGCCAGTGCAGAAGTTCAGATACTTTTCAGCCTTGGAAGAGACAATCACCTGCTGTGGGCCAGATCTCAAGACAAAAGGCAAAGCAAATACACCCACATCCTAAGGCTCCACAGTCCAAATAGTTCTCTATCACCCCGAGGAAGTCAGGAGTCAGCATGCCACCCCCCAACAGGGACCTCCAAATGATACAGGGGAATGAAACTCCTGACCTACTATGTCCCCTCTTTGACTTACCTTGCAGATGTCTGAAATTTTCACAACAAAAAGCAAAATCAGATGCACAGTCCCTCGGACCCAGAGAATCTGCTGACCATTTCCCGATCTATAGAATGGACAAAACCAGGAAGGAAATGGGACTAAACCACTATAGGAGAGCATAATGGCTTAACTATGGAGATGTTTCATCACTAGAAAAACCTCCCATGCAAAGAAGCCTGGTCATCGTCCAAGTTTGATCTCGGTGGTGTTTGCACTTGCCTAGCATGGGCTAGGTCCTGGTTTCGATTTCCACCACTACAAAAGGGTAAAAATAATAAATAAGTAGGATGGGATTTTTACTAGGTTCAATCCCAAGAACTGAAAAAATACAAAAATAACAAATAATAGAATATGATCTTATTGGTTTTAATCAGAAAACAAATATAAACCAATCAAAAATAATTGCTCTATAGAGAGAAATAAAATTTAGAAAATGTGATTCCTCTACACGGTCTTATGGATCACTACTCTTGATGGTTTTCTAGGCCACTTGGACTTCTTTCTTTTCTTTTGCTACTGGGGATTGAACCCAGGGCCTTTACCTCCCCAGAGGCAAGGTCTCACTAAGTCACTAAGTTGCCCAGGCTAAGATCACACTCCTGATCCCCCTGCCTCGGCCTCCCAGAGTGCTGGGATTACAGGATGCACCACCATGCACACCCAGCTGTCAGATTTATTTTTCCTGTGAGTCTGGGATTATAGCACATCTATAATCTTTCTTTCTTATTTGAAAGCCTTTACTAGGCACTCCTTATCAAACAGAATCAACAGAAGATAAAAATAAATGAAAGCTTTTTTCTGTTCAGATCCTAAGATCGTGCCAATGGTATCTATATTTTAATATCTGGCATGAGCCTAAGTATGACTTTTCACTTCAATACATAATTTTACGTAAAGATTATAGTTTTCTTTGAACCAAAGAACAAAACAAAAATTATAGCCATGAGCATAACCCAGGTAGCAAGATCCTGAGGTTGTGGTTGTTGTCAGTTGGCACTCGTGACTCTGGCGGGCAGGTGGCAGCTGGATGCCCCATCTGGGGACCCAGGGAGCAGAGTGACTCAGCTCAGTCCATGGCCCAAGGAGCAGGAGGAAGCTGACCAAGCTTAGAAGCTGTCAGGAGGAGCCCTCTCTCCTGCTGGCAAATTTCTCTGAAGATAATGAAAGTGTTTTTAGGTTCTTCTTTGTCCATGTGCAAATGAACTGGGCAGCTGTAAACCCCAGTGCAGATGGGGGTGCAGGACACACACTTGGAGGGTGACATGGTTTCCCCTGCATTTTGCATATTCTCTCTTCTGCATTTAACCCTAAAAGACATTTTGCTTTCACCTGATTTACATTCAGATTCGTTTCTCATATTGCAGATCGACTCTTCTCCCACATCCCCACGAGTGATCCTTGGCGCCCATTTCATGTACAGCTATACCGATTTGGTAGCATCGCCTTTCTTAGGCGTATCAGAGAAAATCCAGGAAGGGACAAGAAATCTCCCTCAGTCCTCCTTTGCGCCCTACAGGCTTCCTCGAAGGGACACACTGCATATCCTTAAGAGCTTTCCGATCGATTGATACAGTTTCTCAGTACCAGTTAAGAAAGCTGAACTTCTTGATGCTTTTGCTCTAGTTGTGGTGACTCACGGTAAGCAGCAAGTCCCGATTAGACAGCGTGTCTGGACCCAATTGCGATCGAGCCTTCCACAAAGCCTCATGCACCTACTCGGGCATCCACCCACTAGAAGTAAAGCTCTGAGTTACAACGTGCCTGGTGCATGCATCCCAATGACTACTCAAACCTGCTCTCCGAGGTCAGAACCAAATCTCGAATGCCTTCCTAAAGCTGTCCTCCACCTCCCTCCTACTGGAGGACTACAGTCCCTTCTCTGGCACCTCCAGATCCAGGCACCTAGTGTCACCACCCAGCCGCCTCAAATCCTTCTCCATCCCTGCCCCTGGGCCGGCTTCCTTCCCAGAATCTTGGAGCCTCCTTGGAGTTGATGTCATTACTTTCTCAGATCCCTCTGTGGTCCTCATGGGCCCATGCCAGATTCATTCATTGATTGCTCAATTTAGAGCCAGAGGGTTTCCCAGAGAGCCCTCTTGTGAGGTCTCTAAACTTTTCTCAACTGGGATTAGCTGTCTCTTTCCCAGACTTCTCAGGACCCCAGGAACCGGCTGGGCACAGAGCTCCTCGCTTCTGCAGCCTCCACCTGTGTCCTCTCCAAAGCCAAGCCCAGGCCCTGGAAGAGCAGCACCCTTCTCTGTCACCCGAGGCGCCGCCTCCCCCCTGTCATCTCCACCTAGCCATTCAAGTCTCAGAAAATACTTTATTGCAATATATTGGGCTAAATTTGAACAAGAAAAAAAATAATGCCTCCTTTCTGCTGCACCCAGACAAAACCACAGTTGTCATCAAGTCGGGCTTCCCTTTCTTGTGAAAATTCTTTCTCTCACTTGTCATTATTCCTTGTACCCACACGGCATTATTGTAAGGACACCTTCACGTTGCTGCTTGGACTGTAATCATCCTTGCAATACATCACACGGTATTGAAACACTGGTAATGAACTACAATTTGTGCACTGCGTATGTCACTCAAAATGGTGATTAAGATGACAACACACGGATGTTCCTTTCCGCTATATTTTGGATTATTTTCGTTGCAAGCAGGGTCATGAACCCTTTGGCAGTTCTTGACACACCTTGATGAGTGGTTCTCCAGGGGCGATTGTACAAATGTTCACTGTCGAGAGCTGTGTGCGGACGTAACAATTGCACCATACCCTTGCCCGCGCTGGGAACTGACGTTACAGTGTTAATTGTGGCCAGTGTCGTAAGCCAGAACATGGTTCTGGCCATTTTAACTTGATTGCTAATGTGGACGTTGAATGACTTCCCATAGACCAGTTAGGTCACGGTGGCTTTCTACCACATAAACACTCGCCTGTCTTTCCTTTCAGTTTCTGGACCTTTGAAAGCTCTATTTCATGAAGCTTTGGCAAGCTGGTCTCTCTTGGGCATTGATGCCAGGCATGCCATGCTTTGCAGAGCCAGCTTAATTTTTATTTTAAAGTGGCTCCCTCCTTTCTCGAAACGCACTTTGGCAGGGGTTCTGTCCTGTCATGGTCAATTAGACGCTTGTCTCCCTTGCCCCCAGGAGTTGACTTGTTGGGCTGGACGTGGGCACCAGATGCCACCTCCTGCTTGGCTTTCCTTTTGATGACATCGTCTCTACTTGGAGTGGCCGATGGGCACACTGGACTGGGGAAAAAATCTGACCCGCCTGGACTGTGTTTGGTCACAGATCAGTGACATCTAAGGAGCGGCCCCACGGCCAGTTCCCTTGAAGGCTTGTCACCTGACTCCCGAAGGCTCCAAACCACTCACCCCTTCCAAGTGCCACCACGCCTAGCCTCTCAGTGCTGCCACAGTAAGCCAAGCAGAGGCCAGGGTGTCTGTCGTTCAAGTGTGATAAGGCAGAAAGAGTGGTCTTGACACACAAAATGACCTTCCTGCCTGAGACAGAGCCAAATTCATCTTGAAATAGATGCACAGTGAACATGTTCGTAGCCTCTATGTGGTCCAAGCCCAGGACAGTGACCCCTTGATCAGAATCCCAGCGATGGAATAATGAAAATTATAGTTTCCCAAGCAGCAGGAAAAGCTGCAACTCTTAGTGACTGCCTTTGTCTTTCAAAGTGTTTGGCCATGCTGTGGCTGCCTCGGGTTTTGAGGAGCCCCGCGAGGCACTCTGTTCCTCCCGCACGCTGTCAGAGTCAGCACTGGAATATCATGAGCTGAGCATTCTGAGGTTTTGGGGCTCTCGATGTCGAAACCTTGCTGAATGGTTCCCACCTGCTAGACCTCAGGGCAATAAAAGGAAGTCACAGTTGTCCAGCCCTCTGGAAACTCCCAGCAACCAAGTCCATGATTAGAGTGATGCAGGCCTAGAAATTTGCTAGCTGAATGCAGGGCACGCAGAGAAGTCGGGATCTTAAAATTCTTAGATGACATGGAGAGAGAAGATATAAATCTGCATAAAGTCTGTGTGCTTGCAATGTTACCCTGAAAAGTTTTGTGCCTTGTCAAGGATTTCGGGCATTTCAGGGTAAGAGAGGGGATGGCTAAGAAAAATCCGCTCCGAAGCTGTTTCAGGCATAGATTAGAAGACAGATGGGCTGAGGGCAGTGGTCTTTCTCCAAGAAAAGAGTAATAAATGTTTTGGGTTCAAGCAGGAACCGAGAGGGAAAAATGATGGAATCGTTCCTAGAGGCAGGCCTTAAGATGATCGCTAGCTTCCGGGTCTAAGCAGTGGGCCCTTTGGGGAAAAGAGGACAAGATCAGTTTTGCATGTGCTGAACTCTGGACATCCAAGAGACAAATCAGCGTTGTCGTGAACGGTCCAGAGCCCCAGGTAAACACCCAGGACACCAGAGAAGCATCTAAGAGCTGGCTAAACCCACAAGCAGGTGGAAACCCACAGTTACAGAAGAGGTGAGTGCTGGGGACCCAGCTGGGATCACTGACCTCTAAGAGAGTGACAGGAAGAAAGGACAGCACCACGGAGAAACCCTGACCAGAGCAGTTGGACAAGAAAGGCTCCCACAAGGAGAGCGCTTCCTCGTCACACAGAAATGAGGGCAGGGCAGAGGGAGAGGTGATCCAGGAGAAAACAGAAGGGGGAAGGGTTTGATGAGAGCTTTCCCAGCGGGAGAAAGCACCATCGGAGAGGAAGAGGGGCTCTAAAGGAAGAGGCCCCAGCAGCCTGGTGTGGAGAGGAAAAGAGAAACCAGCCAGGCCTTGGCAGAGTGGGTATGGTGAAGATTCCACTTAAACCACCTGCTTGGCCAGGTAACCTCAGACCTCACCGGAGGTGAGTCTTTCCTAATCGTGTCTATGTGAGTCATATTTGGAGGTCATCATCAGAGACAAGGCCTTAGGTCAATGTGGAGAGAAGGGAAGGAAATAGCCACAAGGATTAAAATGCAAACGAGAGTACACATTCTGCTACAGGCAGTACAGGTTGGCCAAATGTCTGTTTTCCTTCGACTTAGGCTGATGGTCCAGCCCATTTCATTGACTGTAACCATAAAGGGAGCTGGCAGGATTGGGGGCCTCTACATACTTGTTGCTTGACTTACAGAGGGAAACACCTGGGACAAAATGGAAAAGTTGAAGAAACGGACCAATGTACAAAATGACAGACCACCATTTCCCAGAAGCCAATTGGCTGAAATTTTGCTGAAAACCAATTTGCTAGAGGATCAGTTTCCCTGAAGAGTGCTCCCTGGAATTCACCCTAAAGTTGTTTTTGTTAATTACTTTTGAACTTATGGGAGTTGTGTACTTTGGTTTCCATAGCACGAAGGATTTCCCCTTCAGTTTGTTTTTCTATTTCACTTACAATAGCATAGTTTTGGTTTATGCATATCAGGTATATATTCACCAGTCTTTGCTATTGGATTTCTCTATTTCTGGGAAATGTCAATTTTATGTGGGTTTCCATCTTCAGGGGGTGGGGAACTTCTTGAATGCATAGTATTTTTTTTTTGTTGTTTTGTTTTGTTTTTTGGTGACAATGGATGAGTTTTCCCTCCACTGCATTTACTGTCAACTCTAATTTTAAAGATTTGTGTCTAAATTGGACTATAGTTCCCCATTTGGAATTCTATCACTGGGGAAGTTGTCATGGATATGTGAGAATTAGCATGCAGAAAAAACTTTTAGTTGGCTGACTGCCAAACCACTTTGAAAAAAATAGAGAAAATGCAAATTAGTGTAAAATTGCACTCGAAGGGCAAACCATCTTTTCTGCAAACCAAAGGTTAAAATTAAAAAAGCCTCACGAATCGCCAAAACCTTTGTAAGTAACTATTGAGAAGCAGTCAGCTTCACAAATGGGAACCACATGCCTATAAATTCAATCTAAAATCGGGTGGAGAAACCCTAAGTAAAACATCTCAAGTACCTAAAACCAAAACCCAAAATGGTGGAAAAAAAATCATTAGCAGATTTTGGAAATTTCTATGATACTTGTCATAAGTTACTAAAAGTAAGCGTTTAGTGATTTGGTAGTCTGTGAAATCAGTCGTTTGACAACTTGATTTTTTTCAACAGTGGCTTTATTTTTTTAAACGCAGTGGGACTCAGTCACTGAGCTGTGGTTTCTGGCTAACTTTCTTTCAGCAAATTGCTCCCTTTCTAAAGAGGAGAGAGAAAAGCGGATGGGGATGGGGCGCTTCCTTGCTCTGATAAGAGGGTGGGGTGCAGGACTCAAATATTCAAGTTGTGCTGGAAATGGGGCAGGCAGGTGATGCCAGAAGTCACTGGGGGAGGAGGCAGGAGCAGGACCTTTTGCTGAGGACCGAGAGGTCGTCTGAGGACAGAGGAGAAAGGAAGGAGGCCCGGAGCCCTGGAGGAGCATCCAAGGAGCCTGGGCCACAGGCAGAGTGATTTTCTCCATCCCGCGCCTGGGGGTAGACCAGCTAGCTCAGTCTTGGGTTAGGATGCTTCCTGCAGGTGCTGTGGGGAAAGGAGGAAGGTGGAGATCTGGGATGAAGGAGCAAGGCAGTAGCCACGAGGGGCCCTGGGAGGCTGATGTCCAGACAGCGTGGCTGGAGTAGGGACCCCACAGACCTGGGTAAAGTGAGCAGGGAGGACACAGGTAGAGTTGGGGCAGGGCTGGGGTGTGGCTGTGTCTACCTGTGCTGTGGAGCAGTGCTGGGACCCGGTATGGCCGTGGGGCACTGTTCACCGTGGTGGGATGGAGAGAGGCCCCAAAGTTAAGGACTTGGGATCTGGGCAATGAGAGTGTTGAGTGATTCAACCACCAGACCCTGAGCTTGCTGGAGGCAAGGATGCTGCCCGAAGACTAGTTAGCACCCTCCCCAGGCCAGGTCTTCTCCATCTGCCCCAGTCCTACACAGTTACTCAAACCAAACAGATGCACGTGCATATGCACAAACACATGCACACACACACACCACCCCTGCTGCCCCTGGGATCGCAACCATCAGGCACACTTTTCCCACAGAGGAAACAGGGCTTTAAAACCCTCCCCGGGGTCCTGTCCCCCAGTTCCCGGCCAGGATGCCACTCACACAGGCGAACCTCAAGAGCCCTGCTCTGTTTCTAGGCAGATGTGGCCATGCATCCACCAGACAACTGCTGTCTGTGTGCTGTCCCTTCCTCCTTTCCTCCCATGCTGGGGTGGGGGACAGCATCCCCCACCCTAAGTGTTCAAGTTCCTCCAGACCCCCTGAGGTGCCGGGGGTCAGCATCAGACCTCTGCAGAGACAAGTAGCAGCGACCCCCCCACCACCAGGCCCAACACTTCCTCCTTTGTTCACAGAATTCAACTTTTAGGGTGCAGGCAAGGAAGCCCCTGTTAAAATGTGAATGTGGCATCTAGAAGGGTAAAGCCTAAAGCCACTGTCACACCTTCATTTCCAGGTGTCTCTCCTGCCTCAGCTCCCAGGGGAACAGCACCCAGTGGGCAGTGTGGCACTGCAGGATGACATTGTAACACAATTCTGGTCTGTCTGTTTCCTGCCGTGCTCCATACGCGAGTTCCTCTGCTCTCATACGGAAGTCCTGGAGCTTCAGGACCCAGCAGGGCTCGAGGGTCTGCCCCACCCAGCCCGGCTGTCACTCGTGGTAATCAGGGCTCAGGGTTCCAGCTGCTCTCAAGGCACCTCTAGAGTCACCCACATAAGGTAGGATCTTCTCTCCTCTGCCTCCTTGGAGAGGTGGGGACCATACCATCCTACTCATCGCTCTCCTGCTATGTGATAAAACTGGCTGAGCTGTGATTGTGAAAGTTTCACACTTTGAGACACCTACTTCTAGAAAGATGGAGTAAATATACAAACTGTCCTTGGCTTTGATGGCTTGACTGAATGACTCTGGGTCTATTAATGCACTTTCAATCCATAGTATGTTCAATGCACGGCGGGCTCCTTGGAATATAACTCTCTCCTAAGTCCTTTGCCCTGTTCTCACCAAATGTGACCAAAGATCCTGGGCATCCTATAAAACAAATACAAGATTAAAAAGTGGAGACAGGGAGACTGACCAGCGCCCTCGGCACCCCAATACCCTCAACACAGCTGATGTAAGAGAAGGGAAAGTGCAGTGTCAGAACTGCAGAACTCCACGCTCACCCAGCAATAATGAGGTCCCCTCACCCCGGTATGAGTGGAGCCGTGTGAAGTCTTGGGCTACCACCCCCCAACAAGACGAAGGCAGTCAAATTATATAAGCAAAAGGTGATGGAGGTTAGTAGAGAACTAGACAAATTCATAACTGCAGTTGGGTATTTTACTACACCTCTCTCAACTGCTATACAGACCAAATACAAAATCAGCAAGGGTATAGAAGAACCCAGCAATATCACCAACCAACAGGATCTCCTAGATATCTGCAGTGTTCTGCCAAACGCGTATCAGGGCAGGAACACCAGTCTTAGATGGTATCGTCCCGAACCGTCCTGAAACTGACAGAGTACGCATTTTTTTCTCACGTATCCAGGGACTATAAAGCTGAATAAGTCAGATCGTGGGCTGTAAAACAAACTTCAGCAAATGTGAAAGAACTGAAATCACACAGAGTGACCACAGGGGAATCCAACTAAAATCAATAACAGACATGGTGGGAAAAATCTCAAATACTTAGAAACTGAACAACATACTTCTAAGGAGCACACAGTTCAAAGAAGCGGTCCCTAGGGAAATAAAAACAGAATTCAGTGAAAATGAAGACAGAACACATCAAAATATGTGGGATACATTAAAGCAGTACCGAGAAAAAAAAATGTTGTAGCATCCTTAAGAAAGAAATATCAAAATATGTAATCTAAGCTCTCATCTCAAGAAACTAGAAAAAGAATTTTAAAAAACCAATACAATCAGGAGAAAGGAAATAATAAATAAATTTGAACAGAGAGCAATGAACGTGAACACGCAATAGGGAAAACTCGTGAGACCAAAGCTAGTTCTTAAAAAAAAGAATCAATAAAATTGACAAATCTTAAGCAAGATTGACAAACAGAGGGGGAGAAGACACACATTACTGGTATCAGGAATGAAATGGGGGTCTCGCAGAGGACCTGCTGACATCAAAAGGTGTGAAAACACTATGAATAATGACTTACACGAGGAATAATGTGACAGCTGAGATCAAAGAAACCAAATTCTTTGAAAAGCCCCAAATATGAAATAGAGCATATGAATTAGAGCACCTAACATGAAACATAACCTTACAACTATTAAGTAAAATTCAATTTATAGTTTAAAACTTCATGGAAAGAAACTGACAGACCAGTAAATTTCACTGGTGAATTCTACCAAATGTCTGTAGGACGCTAACAGGAGAGGAAGAGACACACCCTGATTCATTTTATAAGGCCAGCATTACTTGGATCCTAAATCCCGATGAGGACAATTTAAACAATGAAAAGTATAATCCAATATTCATCATGATACCAGGCGTGAAAACTTTTTTAAGGAAGTTAGTAAATAGAATCCAGCAATGTGAAACAGAAGTATACACCATGACGAAGTGGAATTTATCCCAGGCGTGTAAGGCTGGTTCCCCATTCTGAAATCAGTGCGATTCATCACGTCAACTGGCCCAGCAAAGGGAAGTCACATGGTCATTTATAGTATGCAGAAAAGATGGACACAAAATTCAACAGCTTTTCGTGATGAAAACACCAAAAAATAAGAATGGGGGAAATTTTTCAATGTGAGTAAAAATGTTGAAAAATATGGGAAACATCATAGTTAGTGATGAAAAATGTAATACTTTCCGCCTAAAATCAAAACCAAAGCAAGATTAGTGTGTAACTTTCAGACTGCATAGTACGTCAAGAAAGGGAAGCAAAAGGTATGCAGAACAGAAAAAACAAAAAAGAAAACTATCTTTATTTGCAAATTACGTAGAGGTACGTGTAGAAAGCCCCAAGGGATTTACCCACACATGCAGACGCACCATTTAGGACTCATAAGAGAGCTCAGTAAAGCAGCAGGTTTAACGTAACATATAACACAATGTAACATGATGTAACGAGAGGACAGGATTAGCCTTAACCGTATTTTTATGTAATAGCAATGAATAAATAGACATTCAAATTAAAAATATAATACTCTGTACACACATGCACACAGAGTAATCCTAAACTAGAAATCTAGCAAAACATACATATGTTGGACTTTTATGCCCCAACTAAACAATATTGATGAAGAAATCAAGGATGACCTGTTTGTATGTGTGTGTGTGTGTGTGTGTGTGTGTGTACACAAAGCACGCATTGTACCACTAAACCACACCTCCAGCTCCCAAAGTTAGTCTCAATAAAAGGAAACACATTATAGATTGGGAGACTTAAGATAGTGAAGCTATCAGTTCTCCCTAAATTCTTACATAACTTTAACAAAATTCCCATTAGAAATAGCAGCAACATTTTCTATAGTTGTAGATGAGATTATTCTAAAATTTATAGGGACAGGCAAAGGGACTGAGCTAACTTAGACTAGTGTGAAAAAGAAGAATGAAGTAAGAACAATCATTCCACCTGATCGACGTGAAGACGGTGGTCAAGACAGTGCAGTAGAGTCAGAGGTTAGATATTAGAGAAGCCAAAAGTAGATTCATAAAATTATGGCTGAGTGATTTTTGTTAAGGTTCAGGAAGGATTTGATGGATGAAGGATAACTTTTTTAGCAAACACTTTTGGAATAATTGAGGATCCATTGGTCCAATGCATAACTCACACTATTTAGTGTTGATCAAACAGCTCAAAATGGATCACAGATATAAGTGTAAAATGTTAAAGTGTGAAACTTTTAGAACAGCTAAGGTAAAATTTAAAATAGAAGCAATAGGTGAATATTGCCTAGATGCTAAGAAACTGGATCTAAGTTGTTCGCGAGAGTGTAAAAGGTAGAGCTTCCGTATACAGCAGTTGGGTTTTTTTTTTAAACAAAGTGTCTTAGTCTGTTTGGGCCACTGCGAAAAATATCATTAGTCAGCATTTACTTCCCAGAATTCTGGAAGGTAGAAAGTGTTAGGTCAAGGTGCTGGTGGATACGGTGTGTGGTGGGGACCAAGTTTCCAGTTTGTAGATGATAACTTCTTGCCACATCCTTATTTGGGGCAGTTCTTGGTCACATCTTTTATAAGAGCATGGTGGCCCCACCCCTGACCCAATCACCTCCCAAAAGCATCTGTCTTCCCGCACCATCACCTTGGAGACCAAGTTTCAACATGCGAATTTGATGAAGAAATGAACACTACAGCACAAAAGATATGCTTTTCACATCACAATCTTGAGCATGTGTTCCAGAGAGATGGAAATGTATGTTCACACAAGAACCTGTACATGATTCTTCATAACAATTTTATATTAATAACACAACCTAGCAACAAGCAGCATACCCTACAATAGTGAAATAGCCAATCAAATGGTGGTATGTCCATACCGTGAAACACTTCGCAGTAATAAAAATGAACAAATTATCAAGAAATGCAGCAAATTGTCAGAGGTTAGATGCTAGATATCGTCACATAATGCTCTGAAGGGCATTACATAGAATTTAAAAAGCCAGCCTCGGAAAGCCACATGTTGTATGATTTTATCTGTTGAAGAGTTTTGATATTACAAGATCACAGAGATGGAGACCAGACTAGTGGCTGCCTCAGGCTGCAGAATGCGGTGGAGACAGTAGTGGGTGTGACTGTGGAGGGCAGGGAGAGGACCCATTCTGCTGGGGTGCGCCATTTCTGCATCGTGACTGTGGTTGAGTTGAGCTGCATTTACATTTGGGATAAAGAGTGCAGAATCACACACACACACACACACACACACACACACACATTGGACCAATACCAGTTTCCTGGTTTGGGTATTGTCTTATAGTTTTACAAGATGTTAAGCCCTGCAGTACCTTGGGGAAAGGCCCATGAGACATTAGACTTCACAACTGCTGGTGAATTTATTGTTCTCCAAATATAAAGTTTTTAAAGATAGTGTTTCCTTGCTTTCTGGTTTCCATAGTTTCTGATGAGAAAGCTGCTGTCCTTTAAATAACTGTTATTCTGCAAATAACATGATACTTTTTATTGTTTGTTTCAGGATAATTTGTTTGTTTTAGCCTTCAGTAATTTAATTATTATATGTCTAGGTACCGATTCACTTGAATTTATTCTGTCTGGGGTTCTCTGAGATGCTTGAATCTACAAATATATGTTTTATGCCAAATTTAGAAAGTTTTTAGTCTCTAGTTTTTCAAAAACTTTTAGCTCCCCCACTGCTATGGCTTGTGTTTAGATGTCCCCCAAAGGCTCATGTGGTCATAGTGGGGCTTTCCAGAGATGGTTGGATCTATAGTGTGTGATGCTGGGATTAAGAGTGTGTGATTATTAATGAGTAATTAGCCCATTCATTAGCTTGGTGTAGCTGTGGATGTGGATAATGGGAAGGCTCACCCTGGGTGTGGGTGACACCACCCAAAGGGTAGGTAGCCTGGAAGGGTTAGAAGAGAGAGACGGCTGCTTCTGCCGCCGCCGCTGCTGCCGCTGCCGCTGCTGCCGCTGCTGCCACTTCACTGCCTCCTGCCTGCCATGGACTGTTTTTCCTCCGTGTCTCTTCTCTGCCAGGCCACACTGCCTTGGAGCCAGCTGACTATGGGCTGAACCCTCTCCAAACTGTGAGCTGAAATAAACCTTTCCTTTTTTAACTTTGGGTGTCTGCTAGTTTGTCTCAGCAATGAGAAAGCTAAGACACCCACTCTTTATTCTGATGCTACAAATATTAAACCATCATTTTCTGTCATCAGAGGTCTTTATTTGGGGAAACAGCTTCATTTTCCTAGAATTCTCAGCATTTTGCCCATTGTTTATTGGTAGCCTCAGCCTGGAGTAAGCTTGCATCATTCACCTTCTGTGCATTGACTCTCAGGTCCTCAAACAGGATTGGCAAATGACCAAAAGGGGATTTCTTGGGTGTCCATCCAGTGACAGTTCTGGACTCCTGTCACTTTTAGTATTAATTTCTTGTTAAAACTTCTTTATAGCTTAACAACAACAACTGATCATCTATTCAACTGGCTCACAATCCCACCTCCCTCCCACAGGAATAATGTGCTCCCGCATGCTTTGGCACCCCGGGACACAGGGTCACCAGACAGTGACCTAGCATGTCGCCACCACTTTCCTCCTCCTGTCTCCAGACGGTCCCCCCTTCCCAGCCAAAACTCTGCATCTCTTTTCTAGGATCTCACTTCTGCCTTGAGGCTCTTGCTCCAAACAACCTCTCTTCCTCCCTCGCCCCCCTTCTGTCCCAGTGGTTTCTTTTCATATGCTTACAGACTTCAGTCTTTTCTGTTCCCCAAAATCTTAACTGCATCCCCATCCCCAAGTTCACCTTGACCTTGATTGTTCTTCAAGCTAAAGCTACCCTACTGGAAATGTGTCTATTAGGGCAAATAATGTCTCAGTTACCAAGCCAGGAGTCTCTCCACATTTGTCAATCCCGTTGCCCGTTACTGAAAGCTATGGCCTGGCTTCCCTGCTCCCTGCTTCTGAGCCTCTGGTCCTCCTTTTCTCCTTTGTTGATGCTTCATTCCCTTTGTACATTTTAAAGTAAGCTCTTACTGGGCTATAATAGGAATACAGTAAAGTGCATCAATCTTTAAAAAAAATAGAACTGGGAGAATGTTTGTACACGTACATGTAGGAATGAGAGATATACAACACTGATCAAAGCTCTTGCTTTCCTGCCCAGGCAACCTGCCTTCCTCCCTGCTCCTGCAGTAACCACTGCTCTGACTCCTATTTGAATGGATATGTTTGTCTATTGCAGAACTTCACATCAATGGAAGCATGCTCTATGTGTATTTCTGTGGGCTCTGTCTTGTCCTTGTGTGTGTCTAAGTGCGTCTGGCATATAGGTAGCGTTTCACTCGTAATCTGGTAGGATTTGTCATTTATCCATTGCACTCCCAATGCCATTTGGGTTTTTCCCCCTGAGGTTTTTTTGGAATATATCACTCTTCAGTATTTTGTCATCTTTCTTCACAAAATCTCAGTTTTCTTCAACATGATCCAGAACAACAGGCATCCAGTCTCCCTCGGACCTTCCTTTTCCTGAGGCAGAGTGGTAGCTGACGCACTCTCTGATAGCAGGAGGATAAGTCAAGTCATCCATCAAATCGCACACAGGGAAGTGGAAGCCCCCCGTGGAGCAGTGTGTTACCCAGCAGTCGTGGGCTCTGGGAGGCGAGGCAGTGAGTCGCAGGCCCGTGGCGGAGTGGTTAGGTTCTGTAGACCTCCCAGGGTTCTCTGTGAGGGGAGCAGGAGGCAGCAGACAGCCCTGGCCTGGAGCTCCCTGGAGCTCTGCGAGTCTCTGGGCTGGGGTTGGGCTCCTTGGCCTTATGCCCAGTGCCATGAGGCAACCAAAATGAGAGCCCAAGAGAGCCAAGGGCCACACGCTTGTTTTCCTAAGACTTACAGTGGATTATGTCATCCATCCAGGCTTGCTTGCCCAGGGGAAGAACCTCAGGTCTCCTCCCTCGGGACCTGCCGGTAGAGCTTTCCATGAGAGGAGGAGGGAGAAGAAAGGAGCAGCTGTGGAGTTGCAGGAAAGGCTGGGGCACCAGGGGAGGAACCTCAGTGACAGCCTGGACTCACAGGTGACTGCCCAGGGACACCACGAGAGCAAACTGAGTTATGCTTGAGAGAGCTTTTGGGCCATCAAACTGAGTGTTTGTGTGGATATAATCAAGGAAAAGGGAGAGAGAGAGAGAGACAGAAAGAGAGAGAGACAGAGAGAGAGAGAGACCAACAAGCCACAAGACCTAAACGAGAACCGCTGATCTGGTAATGACTGGGTGTGCTGAGGTTGGTGTTTATCTCAGACAAAGCTGGTGCTTTCCTGGGGTCTGGTGACAATTTGGGGCCAGATATATTTAGGGGGAAGGGCAAATCCTGGGAGGAGGCTCTGAATCAGGAGACCTGGGCTTGAGCTCAGTCACGTGGTCCACAGCTCCCTGGCTTTGGTCAAGCCTCCGTCTCCTGGGCCTGCACAGTGTTTGCCTGGGAGTGGCAGCCGGGCCAGCCCCGCTGCACTGGCCCTGCTGGGCCTAGCAGTTCTGACGTCTCAGGCTCGGGCTTGCTAAGGCTCGGGCTGGGCATCATAGTGATTTTGTCAGCACACACCCAATCACCCCTTACTGTCTTTGAGATCTACTCAAACCTAAGACAAGATTTGATTTTGTTTTTAAACTCTTACTGCAAAAGTCCTGCTCGAGTCAAATTCTCACTTAGCCTCTCACCTTACAAGGCATTTATACCCAATGTAACGAAAAAGAAAAAGCTACTATAGATAAAAGACCTCAGGAATATACATCTAATTAACCCTACAGTGCATTCGTCAATAGCTGCACTTTTTGCAAACTGTGGCTATGGCAGTTCCTATCCAGAAGTGTTTCCAGTTTAAGCTGCACTAACTTTTCTGACTGTGAACAGGTTTCCTGTTTAAGATTTTCTGAGTATGGATCACGGATCCTTCAGTGACAGAGTTTTCAAGATCCTCTATAATGCATTTGGGACAACTCTCTCAGAGTAACCTGCAGCTTTCTTGATGACTCGCTCGCTCCTGCTAAGAGCTGTGGTCCTTCGCTGCTATTTTTTAAAACCTTCTGTCTCCATATCCACCACTTCTACCACCAGATCCTTAACCACAGCACAGCGACTGCCTGGGCTTCTGCCAACAGACCTGCCTCCTTCAGGGCCTAATATGAGCAGTGTGGTCCACTGTAATTTTCAAAATCATTATAGCCCCCACCGCTACCATTGTTACCACCACCAACATTTCTTCCTTCCTTGTAATCATCATATCCTCTATCACTACTGTATCCACCACCGTGATCTTCACATCCTGGTCCCCCACTAACGTGGCCTCCTCTACTACTGTAACAAAGCCACCACCATAGTCACCACCATCACCTCTAAATCCATTATATCCACCATCACCTCCTCCCTAACCACCTCTGCTGCCCCCTCCTCCCCCACCACAGCCTCCTCTTCCACCAAAGTCCACCTTGGCCAAAATTCCCTCCACCACCTCCAAAGTTTGTTCCATCACCCATAAAGTTGCCAGGTCCACCTCCATGGCTTCTTCATGATCCAGAAGACTACATCTCTTATTTAAAGAAAAGTGCTTTTTCACTTCACAATTATGCCCATTAATAGCATCACACTTCTGAACAATATTTTTATCAACTGTATCGTGATCATCAAAAGTTACGAACACAGATTCTTTTTTCCACATTGCCTATCTTCTAAAACTTCTATGGTTTCAACCTTGCCATACTTTTCAAAGTAATCTCTCCACCTGTATCCTTCTGTATCTTCTGTAAAACCCACCAACCAAAATTTTCTTCCCTGTCAGATCTGTGCCAGGTTTTACCAACTGGCCCTGGAAACCGCTCTCTCCGGTTCCACTACACGCCCATTGGCTTCGTGCGGTCAAACACACATTGCTGCTTCCATCCTCTTCAACACAAGAGCAAGTCACAAAACTGGAGCTCCCAAGCATTTTAGGGGGGCTGTCTCGGTACCATGCAATCCCAGTGTGCCCCATTCCTTAAAATGTCCCTTTAAACTATCATCCGTAGTTTCAAAGCTCAGGCCACCAATAAATAGCTTCCTCAGCTTCTGTGGATACTTTGGATCAGGACCCTCATTCCCTAGTGGCAGTTTGACTCCCATTTTGGGGCCAGACCTGCCCTATCCAACCCCAGTATCTTGTGAGTCCAGAAGGAAGAGGTGGGACCATGCTGTGCTTCCACACGCTGCCGCTCTGTGACTTTCAACAGTTAATTTCAAACCAAAGGAGCCCTATCTGGGGAAGAACCACTGGCTCCAACAGCCTCAAATATGCTATTTTTAGATGCTGGTGGAGTCATGAATAGGAAACAACAAAACAGAACCCCTAGCCTGGCAGTTCCAATGGTTGAATATGTTTATCTGGCTTTTTGTGGCAGAAAGAGGTTGTTACGGTGGGGATAACCAATTTATATCCAAGCAATGAGGGCAGAAGTTGGTTCTTCTGCTGCTCCAGAGTATGTGGCTCATTCTTCCTAGGATGCATCTTAAATGAAGCAGCTAAAGCAAAAGTGAGGTGTTCATAAATAAGCGCTGACATAATCCGAAAGGATCTGGTAGTGACAGAGATACTGATGCCACAAGCACATGTGTATGGGAGAAAGAGCTTTACCCCCAGCCCCCTTTGATTTTTCACATTTTGAGATAGGGTCTTACTACGTTGCTGCATTACCCGGGTTAGGCTCAAACTTGCCTCTCAGAGTACTGGGACTCCTGTGATTTTGCATTTGTATGTAAATCCATGTCACAAATAGTTATTAACCATTCTCTCTGTATCCCTAAAGTTGATCAAAAATCAAACATTTCCTCACTGAGGCACTCATATACATAGTTATCTTAAAATTCCCATGTGCTGTATTTCCTAACCTGGAAATAGAAAATATCCAAGATCTCTAACTAGACCCTACCTGTGTGGATTATTGGAATCCACTGGAATCAGATGCTAATCTGGAAGGTCACACCACACAAGGTGGTGGGGCCCACCCAGTGGCCAGACTGCTATGTGCCAGATTTCAGGGCCGACCCCTGCCTCATTACCAACTGCCCTCCAATGGCTCTGCAGTCACTTCCCATGACCCCCAGGTGCCATACTGGTGGCCATGCAAGAGATTCACATGGTTGGTGACAGGTTTAGGGTCATGGGGATTTCACATAGGCTGTCAGACAGGTACAACTGAAGGCTGTGGAGCCAGCATACAGGTGGGAATGGAGGTGAGTGACAGCAAGCAGAGTGACTGTCCCCACAGTGCTGTGTATCAAAGAGTGACAAGCCTACATTTGGATTCTTTCTTCCTTCTTCTCTCTCCTGTCTACACCCGTCTGTCAGAGTTCTGAGTCTTTATGCACAGAGGGCAGTCTTTATTTTTTAAATTTTATTTTATTGTAAAGGAAAAAAACCACAAAATTTCAAAACATGATAATTAGGGGCAACAGTGGTATATGCATTGCATACTGTTGTCTTCAAAGCAGTTACTCAGAGTACAAGACATGTGCATTTAATTATTGAAACAATACTAGCACAAACCTTTCTCTTCAATGGGTTCAGAAAAATCAGTAGTATAACTATCTTAACTATCTTTTATATGTGTAGTTGCCTTCAGCTTCTCACTAGTGAGACAATATGATGTTTACAAATCTGCATCTGTTTTATTTCACTTATGAGTATGGTCTCAAGCTGCATTCATTTACCTATAACAGTCTCCAGTTTATCCTTCTTTATGGCCAAGTAATACTCCATTGTATACAAATATCACATCTTTTTTATCCATTCCTTAGGCATTTAGGTTGTTACAAATGGATGAACATATCACTGTGGTATGATGTTTTTAATTCTTCTGGGAAGATACACAGAAGGGGAATAGCTGGATCAAATGGGTTCTCCAATCCTAGTTTTTTGAGGAATCTCCACACTGATTTCCACAGTGGTTGCACCAATCTACACTCCCACCAACAATGGAGAAGGGTTCCTTTTTCCTCACATCCCTTATAATATTTGTTATTGGTTGATTCCTTAGTAATAGCCATACTTTGCAGGGTGAGAGGGAATCTCAGTGTTGCTTTAATTTGCATCTCTTGAATGACCAGTGATGAACATTTTTTCACACATTTATTTGCCGTTTGTATTTATTCCTCTGAGAAGTGTGTATTCATCTCAGCTGCCCATTTTTGGATTGGGTCTTTCAATTTGGGAGGACTGATTTTTTTGAGCTCTTTATATGTTCTTGATAGCAATCACAAAGGGCATTCTGCAGTGAGGAAGGCCCAACCCTGCACTGTGGGAGCCACGGCCACTCAAGTTGAGGGGCCCATAGCTTGTAGGAAATCTGCCCTTGAGCTATTTCTTCATCCTCACCCAATTTTCCCTGAAAACCGACCATCTTCTTCCTTTTCATGGGGTGGAGGTGGGAAGAAGGGAAAGAGAAACAGGATAAGGAAGAGAGTTGTTGTTCTCTATTTTCAAAATAAAGAACTTGCCCTGAATTCACTTCCCCAAATGAGGCTGTCACTACCAACACATGTAAGGGTTCAGAGAAGAGCAAATTGCGTCTCTAGATCCCGTTACCCAGAGATGAGGGCTGATCCGTCTGAAAAGGAATCTGTGAGACGCATAGAGTTCTATTGTCACACCCTGAGGAGCACTTCCGATTCCTCCCTCTCCTGAGACTGACTCATTAGCAGAAAAAGAAGCAGGCCGTCAGCAGGACACAGCCAGGTGTGAGGCACACAGTGTCATGGAGTATACCTTTGATGCGATGTGGAAATAAACTCAGGAGGCCAAGAAGGCAACAGTGGCTGGCCGGGTAGGATCTGAGGGTTTTTCCTGCCAGTTCTAGATCTCCCTGCATTGGTTGGAGCATCTCCATCTGCAGCACTGGGTGTCCATCTGGTACTAATGTCCATCTCTTGCCTGGGATTCTTGGCCCATCACAAGTGCATGGTGACTTCAGCTGCAGAAACACAGGGGAAGAGTGCTGTTCTAAGTCATGACCAACTCTCTAGAAAGACCTTCCAGGTGCTTTCTTCTGAAGAGAAATGCTTCTCCTCTCTCTAAGCAGGACCCCTGAGGTAGTACCCTGAGATTGGTATGGACCGGTCCAGTGTCCTGCTTCCCATGCCAGGGTCTGGAATCTATGCCGACTGTGAAGGTCCAGCCCTGGCCACTGCTGAGAGGCTGTTCATACAGACAGCACATCCTTTCTGAGGCCAAAACTGAAACAACAACAGAAACAACATAAAACCCCCTTTCTGAATCACAACTCCAGCTCTGGGTGTAATTCTTGAGAATACACTTCTCCATTCTGTGAATGGTTACCTTCGTCTTTATGGTCCAGCTATTTATGTGCTCTGAGAACTCCTTTTCCAAGAAATGAGCTAGCCCTTTGGGGGCTCTGTTTATTGAATCTCTTGTTAATCTCTGGAGGGGACTAAGCTTTGAAAGCTTAAAGAAGAGAATTTCTGATGATCCTTGCGGACAGGGTGTCTTGTGGTGATGAGTAGACTGACACTTTGACCACATGGACTAACTACAAAAACCTCACATCGAAGCCTTAAATCCTTGGCCAGTCTCACAGCTTGGTATTGTCTTCCCTTTCCCCTAGTGCCACAGATGGGCTCTGAAGATGGCAGCTAAGATGGGGGGTTGGAAGGCAGGGAAGTGAACGAGTCCCCTCACCCCAAGGAGGCCTTTGGGTGATCTTTTCAAGAGATACAAGAAAAGCATTTGACCCTCGTTTATGAAGAAAGCTTCCAGAAAACTAGAGACAAAGGGGAATCCCTCAATCTGATAATATTTGATAAAATAAGATGTTTACAAAAAAAATCTGCCTCTCATCATAAGGAATGGTGAAGTGGCAAACGCTTCCCCCAGCGTCAGGGACAAGATGAAGCTATCCAGTCCCCACCCCCGTTCCAGTCAGCATTGAGCTGGAAACCTTACCTCCTGCTGCAGTGCAAACAAAAGACAAAAAGGGGGACAGCAAAAAGACCACATCTCAATCTGTGCTAGCATGGTTATTTATGTGGAAAAGCCCCAGAAACCTGCAAAACGTAGTGTTAGAACTAATCACTCAGTTGAACAAGGTTGTGAGATATAAGGTTATTATGCAAACATCAATGACCTCTTTGTGTACAGGAAATGAAATTAGAAAACAGTTCCATTTCTAGTATCTTCAGAGCTCAAGGTACTCAGAAACAAATTTCACAAAAGATGAGAAGGATCTCTATTTTGAAGACTGAACATTATTGAAAGAAATTAATGAAGATCAAAATAAGTGGAGAGTAATATATTCACAGGTGGGACGCCCTAATGTTGTGAAGATATGAATTCTTCACCAGTTTGCTCTTGGAGTCACTGTGATATCAGTCACCATGCTGCAAACTACTTTTTGTGTTCTGTAATTAATGCAGACATACAAAGAATCGAGTGTATCTGCTCCAACTACCTGGCTTTGGAGATGGTATGGGAGTGGCAGAGGGACTGGCAAATAAGTAAATAGACCTGGATAGAGGGCCAAAAGCAGGCCCACACTCACATGGTCACATTTGGATTTTTTTTTTTTTTGGCTTTGTTTTGTTTTGCAAAGATACCAAAGAAATCAATGAGAAATGAGAAATCTGTTTAAAAAATGATGCTGCATTCATTAACGGGGTGTTCCTATAGAAAAAAGAAACAAAATCTCGACTTCCTGGTCCTATCATATACAAAAATCAACTTGGAATGAATCACTGATCCAAATATAAAACCATAAAACTTTTAAGAGATAAACATGTGAGAACATCTTAGCCCTGGAGACCAGGCAAATGTTTGCTAGGTAGGTAACAGGAAGCAGTAAATGCGAAAGAAAATCAATAAATTAGTCCCTACCAAAATGCAAAGATTCTTCTGATAAAAGATATCATTAAGTAAATAAATAAGCAAGCCATATACTGGGAGAAAATATTTGTATAATGTCTGAAAAAGGACTAACATTCTGGATATATAAAGAATACTTCCAACTCGCTAACAAAAGATAATTCAATTAAACATGGACAAAAAGAGTTCAGTGGGACATTTTCTAATAGAATATATAAATAGCCACTAGGGATCCATCATTAGTCATCAAGGAAATAAAAATTAAAACCACAATAAAGTACCATGACATCCCTACCTACAATGAGTCACCAAGTGTTAGTGGAGATATGGTGACTCCTTAGACTATATCAGCACTGCCCTATGACCCTGCAGTTGTCTCCTATGGATTTTTCTCAAAAGAAATGGACACATGTCCCCAAAAGAGTCATTCAGGAATGGTTATGGCAGCTCTGTTTGGAGAAATGGAAAACATCAAAACATTTCAGGTGTTCATCAAAAAGAGCATGGTTAAACAAGCTTCATCAAATAAAATGCTATTCAGAAATAAAAAGGAATGCCTGGAAGACTGAGGCAGGAGGATCGACAGTTGTGCTCAACCTGGGCAACTTAGCAAGACCTTGTTTCAAAGTTAAAAAAATAAAAAGGGGAAGGGATGCAGTTCAATACAAAGACCTGTGTTCAATCTCCAGTACTGCAAACACACTCACACAAATAAACTAAAAGGAAGAGACTATTGATATGCACAACAGTACAGACTGAGTCAGCCAGTTTTCTGTTACTATAGCAAACACCTGAGACAATCAATTTATAAAGAGGAAAAAGTCACAATATTAGCGATTCTGGCCCATGATCAGGCAGATTCAATACTTTGACTCCTCTGATAAGAATGCCAGCTGGCAATAGTGGGAGCACATGGCACAGAAAATTTGTTCACTTCATGACCAGGAAGCAAAAGAGAAAGAGAAACGGGTTGGGGTGCTGTTCGAGGGTTCCCTTTGAGAGGCACACTCCTAATGACAAAGACCTGCCACTAGGCCACCGCTTAGGATTTATGCCACTTTCCAATTGCACCGTGCTAAGGAAAAAGCCTTGAACATGTAGGTCTTTGGGAACACTTGAGATCCACACTAGAAGTGAACCTCAGAAAATTCACGCTGAGTAACAGAAGTCTTACACAGCCGCAAGCTCGCTCCGGTCTCTACACGGAGAGTAGACAGGAGAAACTAATCTGTAGTGGGGAGAATCTGAACAGTGGCTACTCTGGAAAACAAAGGCTGGCTGGAAAGGCAGAGGGAGACTGGCAGAGGTCAGAAGTTACGGCGGGAATTTTCATCCTGAGGTCTGAGGTGGTGTGTAAGTGTGTGGCTTTGTTAAAAGTCATCTCGAGCCCACTTGAAAGAAGTGTGAAGAGAAAAAAGTTGAAGTCTAGAAATCAACTGTCAATTTCTCCAAGTTCACTCAGCATTTTTGTTATGAAAGCGAAGTGTGAAGAACTGACTACCCCAGGGAGTACAGGGGCAACTCAGGGAACTTTCGTCTTTCCACCTCTTACTCCTGGTTCCACCAAGCATTTACTGGGCTTTAGAAATTATTTATTTTAAATTAAAATGGTTGTGGTTCCCAGATGCATATACAACACATGCACATTGCCCAAATCGCCTACCTAAAAATAGTCAGATATCTTAGTAGTGGGCATTATATGATTTATTTATTAACATTTGGTGTATGATGGGTAAGGTGCTGGAAGCCCTCCAATATGCCTTCTCTCCACCTTACCTGGAGATGGGAAATCATTCACGGGACACTCATACCAGAGGAGGACTCTGGAGTAAGGAGCCTGGTGATACATCTGCGCGGGCGGGTGATAGAGAACCTAGAGGGCCTTCGCCTTCATGCCCGCCTCTCCCTTCCCGTCCCTGCCCACCCATCCACGCAGCATCTCTCAGCTCATTCTCCTCCTGACGCCGGTGAGTGGCGCCTCCTCGGGGGATGTTTGAGTGGGCCCGTGTTCGTCTCTCAGGACATGTTAGGATCTTTGAGACCTCTTTTGAGTCCTGTCCCTATGTGCAAGGCTACACACTTCAGCACAGCTGGTGGCTTTGCTGACCCCCATCTGCAGCTGCTGTGCGGGAACTGCCCCCCAGCAGGGCTGTTTTCTTTTGTCACAAACACGCCTGTTCCCACAGCTGTTGTCCTCTGGTTCCCAGGTTCAAAGGCATGGCGATGGCCTCTCTCTGAGGAACCTGGTGCAGGGGCCATGTGGTATATGGGCCCTCAGGCTGTTTGTCACAGGGCTCTCTGCTTTTTGTGGGAGGAGGCAAACATCTCCAGATGGCCTGGGAGTGCCCTGGGAGCCACAAGAAAGGCTCCTCCCAAGGTCCTGTGGTTGAGGGCAGAGGAAGAGGCTGAAGGCAAGGGTGTGAGGGCCAGGCCCGGATGTGGGGTCCTGTGGGTGACCTTAGTGAGATATCATCTACCCAGCCTCCTTTCTCCTTGATTTTGGCAGATCCAAGCTTAGATGAAGGAAGGAGAGATGTTTCTGATACCCAAGACTAAGCTTCCACTCCAAAGGTGGGCGATGTAGAGCAGAAAACATGTTCTGTTACACACTAACATGAAGAAAGGTACAATTCTCACACCAGAGAGCTGTGGGCTCAGGTTTCTACACCCTACCAGGCATGGTGGAATGTACATTAAACACACACACACACACACACACACACACACACACACACACACACCAGAAACCCAGGACACAACAGAATGACATCAACAGAGGAACAAAGACAACAACCCAAATCCCTCGCGTTTTCTTTCTGCCTATTTTTCCACACCTAAAGAGATGAGGGCCAGTTTTAGGAAGAACATTGCACAGCAAGTCCAGTGAGGTCCTTCCAGAATGTGCCCTGCTTTCTGGCCTACCTGGGAAGGAAGGAAGGAGCGGGAGTAACCTGTGCTGGGAGCCAAGATGGACACAGAAGGGTGTCATGATCCCCGGGGCCCAGAACCCAGAAGATTAGGGTGAGCCAGCTCTCACGCCGTGATGTGCATCCCAGGAAGGATGTGCATCTTGTCTGTGATTCAGCCTGTGGCCGGAGCCCGTGAATGAATCACACTGTCACGCTTCCGCTGGAGTGACCAACTCTGCTCAGCTTGCCTGTGATTTTCCTGGCTGTAGAGCCCATGCCGGACTCTCTGTCCCAGGAGAACCAGGACGGTTGGCTCCTCGCCACACCTGTGATGACCAGGAGCCTTGGGCTGACTTCGAGCTATGAACACGGTGACCGAAGCTGTAATCCTTCTCCACAGCCCCAAGCTTGTTTTCCATCCCTGGACACGAGAGCCTCCCAGGCTCCTTCCTGTTTCTGACCTGTGAGCTCCGCCCAGGCTTGGCTGTGTCCTTCCTGGTTTTATGGTGGGGATGATCAGGCCATGGCATGGGTCCACTGGAGCAGGGCCCAGGGTGCAGAAGTGCATGCAGCGTTCTGATGCTTATGGGGCTCTTCGCCTCTTCCCCGGCACAGGCCCATCTGACAGAGAGAAACTGAGAGCCCCTGTCAGAAGAGGGTCAGATGCTGCACTTCTATTCCCTGGTTCTAGAAATTCTCTCTGAGAGTTAGGCTGCCGGGTCACGGGAGTGTGTGACTTTAATACTAATTGTCTTCTCTACGCTGTCTTCTGAGGACCAGTGTCCCCTTCTCCGAGCTCTGCTGAGCGAGGAAGAGTCCCTGTGAGAAACAACTTCGGGGGTGTCCCTTTCCTGAGGGAGCTATCCTGAACCCCTTGAGCAAAAAGTTTTCAGCAGGTTGGCTGGCCTAAACACAATGCATTCATACAAACAGATCTTTACAAGAAGGTCCGGCTTGCAGAGTGACCGTCCACTGGTAAGAGCATTTGTAGTCTGAGTCCTCGATTTAACTCTTCAAAGGTGTTAAGATACTGTTCCGCAAGAGGCAAATGGGAAGGTGCTGACATTAAATAAGCCTGAGGGCTCAGACCCAGCTCAGTGGCCGAGCGCGTGCTTAGCACTCACAAGGCCCTGGGTTCAATCCCCAGCCCTGGAAAGATACACAAACAAGCACACTTGAAAAACAAAACCTTTACTCACAGCACGAGTGACAGAGAACACAGGCTTCACATCCTGGTGTAGAAAGAGAATACTGACATGGGTATCGCAGCTTCCTTGATGAAATGAACTTAAAGGTGATGTGTGACATAAAACCATCCTACCGACGTTATTCAGGGTATGAAGTCATGGCACTGCTGAGGAAGAAAACAGATGCCAGGTTCTTTTCCTAATGGAGAGACACAATCCACAATCAGCCGTGACAAAAATGCAAGTTTTGACTGTTTTGCTCTCCCACTGACAAAGGTCTATGCAATTTGATGTTGGTTTCTGTTCAGCCAGATAAATTAAAGCCAATAAACTTAAGGGTTATAAATTGGCATTAATGTCAAGGGTATAGAATAAAGACGGGAGAAGAGTCACATTCCAGGCACTCCAGGCAGGTTTCAGTGAATGGATTCTTCGACTACATGCAGTAGGTGCTTATAACAAGTTTGTTGATCGGATGAAAGGTGCCCTGCTTTTCCAGTCTGGAAGCAAAGGCACGGTGCTAAGCACACAGTGGGCACCCAGTAAATCCCTTGTTCTGAAGGGTAAGCCTGAGTGAGCAGGCCTGGCCAGCTCCTTCACCTTGTACTCCCTGTCCTAAACTACATGTTCCTCCAACTGACATTTTAGGTGGAAAGCAATTCGATTCAAAGGAAAATTTCTTCCAAGAGAGCTTAAGAAATTCAGCACCTCTGCAGAACCACTGCAAAGGAAAGAAGTATGAGTCACATACATACTCTGTTTCCTCAGCAAGTCCAAGGTCATCCATCCCTGACCCAAGAGTAAGGTCCTGGGGCACAAGAAGTCTCCACAGGGAAGGACTGGGCTGTCGGCTGTTGTTTGGCTCCAGACTCTCTGTCCTGGTTTAACTCGCCTGTGCCTCCACAGCCCTCTTGCTTGCTCTGCAGTTTAATTCACCTTCCTCCTTCCTCCTCCAATTCCAATTTCCAATTTCCTCCAATTGGGGTTTTTTCAGTGTATTCACGCTGGGCTCGTCGCTTGCTCACCCTGTTGACCGTGCACCTAGCCTCCACTGTATCTCCTGCCTGCAATCACCGACCCCTCTTCTAGCTGAGCTGCGTCCATGGTAACAGCAATTTACCTCAAATGCCTGCAGTCACCCATTGTCTGGGTCTGACATCAATCTGTTCTCACTCAGATGCCCAACTCAACGCAGAGATCAGACTCTTTAAGACAGCCCAAAAGAGCCCTCTTCTCCAAAACCATTAGTGGGAAGTTGTCTTTACAAAAGATTACAGGTGAAGACCAAAGAAAGGGTTAGCATCGCATACTCCAAGCTACCCCCCCAAAAAAAACCCTCCTAGGATCATTTTCTTCTTTTTCTTGGCTTTCTGTTCTCTTTCATGATGAGGCAGCTTCTCTGTCCTAAATCCTGTGCACCTAGCTCTAGCTTTTACCCAGACAAAATCCAGTTATTTCATTCAAAATGTTGACCCATCAAAGTAGGGTCCGGCCTCTAGGAGTATCATAAAATCTTGCTTGAATTATCACCACTAGCATCGTCCTTATCACTTGCATCGCCACCATCTCCAGCACTACCATTATTGTGTGTTCACCCAATATCAGGCGAAGCACTTAGCAATTATTATCACAATGATCTTGAGATGGGTAGTAGATTTATTTCCATTTAGTGGTTGAGAACACCAGAGTCCTGAAAACCACTTTTCAACAAACACAGTGTTCCCTCACTGCAATTCCCTGACTTCAAGGGGACCCTGGTTACAGCCACCGTGCTGGTGATTTCTTCCCAGTAACTTCTTGTTGCATCCCAGGCTAGATGGTCTCTGGTTGCTGCAGAATAGCTGCTTCCATGGGTCTGCTTTTTTGTAAACAGCTGTTGCGTTCCACCCTCTCACTGCTAATGCCAACATTTCTGGAGCACCAATTGCTCTAAGCATGCTTGGAACATGGCTGCACTATTTCCCTCAATCCTAGCCCCAAAGCTGTGAAGGGGGGGCTGCTGGCATCCGTAGCCTCCGCTCTTGCTTCTGCCTCTGTACCCTTAAAACTCCACAGCATCTTTGACTCTGTCCCCTTCCTTGATTACTTTCTAGGTGTGTGAGGAGCTCCTGCATTACCTCTCCAGGGAAGCTCCGTCAGCCATACTTGCACACCCCTGGTACCCACAGTGTCAGAGCTCAAAGGGATTGTCACCCGGAAATGACGTAAAACCCACTGAGAAAGACATTCATCAGGTTGTGTCCTTCGTAACCAGTGAATGAGACGTCTGGGGACACCATGCAGAAGCACCAACAGGAGCAACAGCAAAAGACTACAGAGAAGAGTATTTGGGGTTTTGTTGTTGCTATTTTTTATTTTAATTCATACTGGGAATCAAACTCAGGACCTCAAGCTTGCCAGGCGGGCACTGTGCCACTGAGCTATATCCCCAGTTCCTAGTACATGTTTTTAATATGAAAATTTCTGCCATACAAACAAAACAAACGTCAAGATTTCAATTCTATAAGGTTTTAAGGAGATAAACATAATATTAGCATATGGGGCATTGTAATGCGATTCCAATGAGAGCAGTAGGGAACTCTAGTCCTGGACTCGCTACTACAATGCTGATAAGAAGTGTGGTCTGTGGGCATCTCTGTGCGGGACTGTAGGAGACAGCACACATCCCAGCTCTGCGGAGCCCCTGCAGGATGGTGCTGTTCATGGTTTTTAGCTGTGTGCTGTTTTTGTTTTCTACAGATCAAGGCTGATTAGAAGATCTCTTTAGCAATCTAGTTAGTTCAGCAATGCAGCTGTGAACATTTGTGTGCAAGCTTTTGTATGGACATGCTTTGAATGCTCTCAGATACAGACATAGGAATGGAAAGATAAGTTGTATGGTAACACGATGTATAATGTAGAGAAACAACCAACCACTCTTCCAAAGTAGCTGAACTAATTTTACATTCCCATTAACAATGTAGCAAAGATCAAATTCTTTATGTCCACACTAACACTTGTTATTGTCTTTTAAAAATTTTAATCATTTTTGTGGCTGTGAAGTGGCTTTTTACTGTGGTTTTTATTTAGTGACTAACGATGTGCTATTGGCCATTTGTACATCTGAGCAAAAATATCAATGCACATCCCTCAAACTTTAAAATTGGGATTTGCTGAGTTGTAATAATTCTTTACATAATCTGGTTACCTGATTGCAGATATTTTTCTATTTTATTTTGTGATGTGTAATCTCTTATTTATTGCTGGATTTGGTTTGCCAGTGTTTTGTTAAGTACTTTTGTATCTGTATTCATGGAACATTGATCTGTGGTTTTCTTTTCTTGTAAAATCTTTGTGTGGTTTTGGTGTCAGAGACACATTGTCTTTATAGAATGATTCAAAATGTGTTCCCACTTCTACTTTTTGGAAGAGTGGTTCGAGAGTTTGTGTTCACTTTTCCTGAAATTTTTGAAATAATTCACCACTGAAACCATCTGGTACAGACTTTTCCTTGTAGGAAGATTTTTATTAAAAAAAATTCTGATTTAATCTCTTTACTTACTTAAGGACTATTTTCTAGAGCTAGTTTTAGTAATTTATGTTTTCCTAGCAATTATTCCATTTCATTTGGGTTATCAATTGTGATGGCACAGGATTGCTCATAGTAATTCTTGTGATTGTTTTTATTTCTGAAGGGTTGTTATTACTGTTCTCCCTTTCACTACTGACATTAGTAATTTGAGTTCTCTGTCTCTGTCTCTCTCTTTTTTCAGTGAACCCAACAAAAGAACCTCAGTTTTCTTGATCTTGTTTAAAGAACTAATTTTTGATTTCGTTAATTTTTCTCTATTGTTTTTCTGTTCTCTGTTCTGTTTATTTCAGTTCTGATCCTTATCATTTCATCCCTTCTGCTTTTTTGGGTTAAGTTTTCTTTAGCAAGTTTTTTTCTTTAAGGTGGAATTCTAAATTAGTGATTTGAGTTTTTTAGTTTAATACAGATTTTTACAACCATTGATTTTCCTCTAAGCGTTGATTTTGTTGTGTCTCATACAACTTAGTATGCTGTTTTTATTTTCACTTATATATAAAACTCTCCAATACTCCCATAATTAAACCTCTTTAATGTATTATCATTTCGTGTGTTGCTCAATTTCAGTACATATGTGGTTTTCAGTACATTTTCAGGGTTTTTTTGTTAATGATTTCTCCTCTTTGGTATGACTTCTGTCTTTTTAAGTGTGCAGAGGACAAGTTTTATGACCTCACATATGGCCTCTCCAGGAGAATATTTCCTGTGTGCTTGAGAAGAATGTATGTCCTGCTGTTGTTGGATGGAGTATTCTATATATGTGTGTGGTGGCTCATGTTGCTTTACAGAGTTGTCCAAGTCTTCTGTTTCATCACTGATATTCTGCCCACTTGTTATTTCTGGTACTGAAAGGCAGGCTATTGCAGTAGCCAATTATTATTTTTCAATTACCTAGTTCTCTGTTTTTAACAGTTTTTGTCTCAGTATTTTGAGGGTCCTGTCGTGAACTGCATGTTTTTAATAATTACTGTATCTTTTTGATGGATTAACCTCTTTTCATTATAAATTGTCCTTTTTCTCTCTAGTAACATTTTTATCTTAAAGTCTGCTTAGCTCTTTTTGTTACTATTTTATGGTGTGCCTTTCTCTACTCCTTTATTTTCAAATAATTGTTTTTAATAATTACTGTATATGGATTAACCTTTTTCACTCTAAATTGTCCTTTTTCTCTCTAGTAACATTTTATTATAAATTATATATTCTAAATCATATATATTATATATGTTATATATATTATATATTATAAATTTTCATTATAAATTGTCCTTTTTCTCTCTAGTAACATTTTTATCTTAAAGTCTGCTTAGCTCTTTTTGTTACTATTTTATGATGTGCCTTTCAAATTGTATTTGAATTTTCAAATAATTGCTTTTGAATTTAAGTGCATGTTCTATAGACAACATGTAGCTGGATCATAGTTTTTATTTGTTTTACACATTCTTCCCTTCTCTATCTTCTAACTAACATTTTAATCCTTTTCAATTTAATGTAATTACTGATATGGTAAAACTCTGCTTTTTATCTTCTATGTAACTTATGTCTTTTTGTTTCATTTTGTTTTTGCTCTGCTGTTCCTCTATTATTGAATTCTCTTGTATTAAACAGATGCTTTTTCTATACTATTTTGATTGCTTGATACTTATTTTGATTTTTTTTTTTTTAGGTTCTTATTTTAGCCATGTCTGGCTGGAGAACACTGGCTTCTGGGTTGGTGGACTGAGGCAGGAAGTGTACCCTGACCCAGTGTGGTCATGCTGAGGGGCCAGACAGAGCCAAAAGGCAGAAGAAAGGCAGGCTCTCTCTCTCTTGAAGCTGGGACACTGCTCTTCTCATCCCGTTCGACATAAGAACTTCACATTCTCTGGCCTTCGGCCTGTGGAATTTGCACCAGTGGACTCCTGCCTTGGGCTGGGATTTACACCACTATCTTCCCTGGTTCTGAGGATTTGGACTTGGATTGATCTATGCTATTGTCTTTACCAGTTCTCCAGTTTGTAGATGGCCTGTTGTGGAACATACCATCTTTGTAGTCACTTGAGCCAATTTTTTCAATAAATCCCTGTTGCCTTTTCACCTTCACCAACTACATTGCCAACCAATGATTAGATAGAGCTTTTCTTCTTTTTTTTTGTCTTGTAGAATTTGTGATTTTTGAGAAAATGTATAATCTTCCTGAATATCTGCCATCTGTCTTGTAAGAAATGACCAATCAACCAAAAGGCAGTATCCTCTGCTTCATTCCTTGAAGGAGATTATTAGCTCTGCATCAGTGGTGGGCCTTAAACCACATGTTGAAAATATCTGGTCCTTATTACTAAAGCACTATGAATGTGTGCAGGAAGGTACCAAAAATGTTGCTGCTGAATGTCTAGGAAAACTCACTCCAGTTGATCCAGAAACTCTCCTCCCATGGCTGAAGGGCTATTTGATATCAGGCTCATCATATGCCCAAAGGTCAGTGATTACAGCTATGAAGTTTACTATTTCTGATCAAGCTATTGACCCACTGTTAGAAATTTTCTGCCCATGTTTACTCAGATACTCTGTATAAATGTTGGGACATGCCTTGTACACTCATTTAGGCAGTTGACAACTCTATCTTAACCTCAGGCATTGAGAATGTCTGTGCAGAACCTCGGAGGAATCAGAGGTGAGAACTAGAGACATTTTTGCATCTTTTCAGAGGACACATTCAGCTCTGGACAAGTGTAAATCCTTTCTTATTCGTGCTCGTGGCCTTTGAGACCACCCAGAGAACACCTGAACTTTTCTAAGGCCTTGTAGACATCTCATTCACAGTCTGTAAGCTTTTTGGTTAGTTTATTGTTTGCCCCAACTATTATCCACTGTCTCAACCATCTGTGAAGTTAAACAAAAATTGCCTGTAAATATTTTCTAACAAATGCCTGACAGGAAATGACTTTTCACACTGGGTGAATTCCAAGTTCAATGAAATTTAAAGACAGCCTTGCAAATGAGGGTTTTCAGAGAACCACCAGACTGACTTTCTCCATGATAGAAGACTCTGAGTTTTCAGGGCTGTATAAACCTGGAGAGAGGATGATGGAAATGGAGCAAGTTAAATGCTACCAAGCTCGCTACTCTTAGTCATTTTGCTCATATTCCCCAGATGGCTGCAAACATTTAATTAATTTCCCAAGTTCTGAAAAAGTTGAACCTGATGATTTTTGTCAGTTTCTGCTTTCATAGAACAGAGAGTTTTCAAGGTCTTTATTCCACGTTTTTGCTGATGTCACCAGATTGCATTATCTTCTTCAACACTGTATAAATAACACTTAATATTTAAATTATAAAAGCACATATAAAAAAAAAACCTTACCAAGGTGGTTCATATAAACAAGCTCTTGTGGGCTGAAGTAGTTGGTCAAGTGATCCATTTACCTTTTCTGACCAGCATTCTTAGGCTACTGCAATGGACTTTCACACATCTCCTTGGTACATTTATGGGCCCTGCTCCCCTGTCCACCCAGTGGCATCAGGCCCTGCAGCTGGTAGTTACTGAACCCCCTGCAGACTCGGTGTGGGGAAGCTCACTAGACAGTCAAGACACTGCATGAGGGCTCTTTCATTAGGGGGACCAGCTCCTCACGGTTAGTAGGCTTGGAATTTTCTATCCACTGTGGTTGCAGGGATAGGCCTGCAGGGGTGTGAAAATGAGGCTCAGTGACCCTTTCAGGCTTGAGGATTTGAATACTCAGGGCTGCAGGGTGCACCTTTAACTCCTTGTTCACATTTCACAATTGTCTCACCACTTTGGAGTATGTGGCAACTGTGCTAACCCACAAAGCATTCCTCAGCAGCATGCGGCCCTGTGGCCGAAGACAAGCTGTCCCCTTGAAGGGTCCCCAGCCCAGCCTCTGCCACTTCTTTGGGGAAATCCATCCTGGCAGAAGACTTGTATCGATTAATTAATTTAGTTTTGCTTCACACCAATTTTAATCAATGCATGCAGACTATATCACCGATACACATTTTTATTGAGCTAAATAAAATCTAATAAAGTAAACAAGGTAGCCAAGCCTCCCATCAGCTCCAAAGGGGAAAAAAAGTGGCAGTGAGCGGTACCAGATTCCTAAGGTTAGAGTCACATTTTCCATTGGCATTTTCAGCATAGTACTGAAAACATAACAAACAGGAACCTGCCTCCGACCTTTCTCACCTGAGAACCAATCCGTGTCACACCCATCACCTCATTCCACTACTGCTATCTGAGACCAGTCTCAGTTCTTCGATAATTTTATCTGTAAAACATTCAGTGACTATCCTCTGAAGATAAAGGTCCCTTTTGTGTGGCAGCTTTATTGATGCATAATTGTCACATAATAAGCTGCACATAATCTGAGTCTGTATTTGAGAAGTTTTGACATATTTATACATCTTGGAAACTATCACCATGACTGAGAATATGAAAGTACCCATCACTTCCAAGAGTTTTCCTTGTGCCCCTTTGGTGCCCCCCTCCACCCATTTTTTAACCCCATTTCCCCCATTACTGTGGGCTAGTCGCATTTTCTAGAATTTTATGGAACTGGAGACATATAAATGTACTTTTTGTTTGTTTTTAAGTTCAGCATAACTATCTTGATGTTCAGTCATGCTGTTTGTTGTGTGTATCAATAATTCCTTGCTTTTTATTGCTAGGTAGCATTCCATTGTATGGTTAAAGGGCAATCTGATGATCCATTCACCTGATGGAGAACATTTGGGTTGTTTTTTGTTTTGTTTTGTTTTGTTTTGTTTTGTTTTGTTTTGTTTTTAGTTTTTGTGAATTATAAAGGTATGATGGATATTTGAGTGCAGGTTTCTGTGACTATGCACTTCCATTTTTTGGTGGGGTGTAAATTACTAAGAATGACTGAATCCTATGGGAGACAGACTTTGAAGTTTTAAAAAGAATGACAAGCAGTGTCTCCTGAGATCCCCGCCATGTTGGACCTTAGGGTGCTGGGAAACCAAACAACCAGCCAGCCACCCTGCTAAGTGGCTGTGAGCCTACCAGTGTGCGGGCTGAGAGTCCCCTCCTCACCTACCTACCCCCCACCCCCCCCCGTTAGCAAATGGGAGCCAGAAGTGTGAGCATCTCTTGGGAGGTTGACCATATGTAGTGTGGCAAATAAGGGGGATTTCCTTCTACCATCTCTTTGAGGGCAAATATTTTTATCATTGTTTTGCTTTGTCCTGATTGATGGTATTGCTCTATTCAATATTCTGTTTTGATAAGTTCTATAATGTTCTGTATTCCCTTTGATTTTGCTATGCCTGATTGAAAGAACAACTATTGTGAAGATAATGAGATATACTATGGTACCTATTACTGTTATCCTGGTAACCTGCTGTGACGTTCTGTACCAATTTCACTACACTGTCTCAATTGGCTTTGTTCCATCTTGTTCTGTTGTATTTTACTACCTTCAAATTAATTTAAAAAATTAAAAAGAATGACAAATGCTCTGCAGAATGATCGTACCGTTTTCCATCTCCATCAGCTAAGAATGAGATGCCCTGTTATTTCCACATCCTTGCAAACACTTGGAATGGTCAGGCTTTGCAATTTTATCCAATCTGGTGCATATCTAGTGGTATCTTATTATGATCATAATTTGCATTTTCTAAATAACTACTTATGTGGAGCCTCCTTCTCTGTACTTATTTGCCACCCCTGTATTCTTTGGTGAAATGTCTTTTGCCAGTTAAAAACAACATGCTATTTGTCTTCTATAGGGGATATAAGTCTTTTGCCATACATCTACTTTGGAAATATTTTCTTTCAATATGTGTCTTTCCTTTGCATTTTCCTAAGTGTCTTGGAAGAGCAAAAATGTATTTTTTATTCTGACAAGGCCTAGTTAATAGATTATTTCTTCAGTGACAAAATCAAGGTCAAGATTTTTCTCCTGTGATTTCTTCAAGGAGTGTTATAGTTTTGGCTCTTTCATTTATTTATGATGTATTTTACATTCACTTTTCATGAGGTATGAAGTAAGGACTGAGGATTGTTCTGGTAGGTATGCCTCTCTAATCTTTCCAGCACCACCTGTGGAAGATCTTACTTTCTATACTGAACTGGTGCCCTCATCAAAAAGAAATTGATCATGTAAGTATAGAACTACTTCTCGATTTTCAGATCTATTCATCGATCTATATATCTATCTTGACATCAATCTTACTTTACAACTCTAAAGTATGTAAGAACACTTTATTATTAGCTTCAGAATAAGGATGCAAGGCTTGTGATGTTCCTGGCCTATTTCAAAATGAGTCTGGGGTGCAAGGGTCTCTTTGGAGATCTCCAACCTTGACATGGATGAGGGACCGGAAGGGGAGTCTGACTCGGGGGGAATCAGAGAGTGTGGCTTGGTCACCAGCAGCATCAGTATGATAATGATTCTGACAGAAGCCTGCATAGATGTATTAAAAAGTGACAGATGACAAGCAGCAAGGTTGTAGGTATAGAGGACACAAATGGCTTCCTTTTCATCCCTGTCTGCCCATTGAGAAAATAATTACTTATCATGGTTTTGGGTGTTAGAGAAAGAGACATGTGACAATAAACTGAAAGTAAAGCTTTTCAGACTCCTCACAGGGCTCAGATGAGAAGCCACAATTAATTTGGGGCTGGTAACCAGAGGACAAGAAGGGACAATGAACCTAAAGGTATAATGATGGAGACCAGGAACACAAAGTCACAGGGAAAACAGAGAAACCTTAGGAGATCAGAGCCTGGGACAGTGTCTAAGGCCTGAACCAGGTCAGGGTTAGCACAGTGAAAGCCAGGTCCAATCTCCAGGTGGGAAATGTTTACAGAGGAGGGTGCTCTAGAGAAGCCAGTGGGGCATGGGTGGACTGCTGCATGGGTTCTGCGGAGTCTGTTTGGTTTATAGAGCCCAGGTCAGACAGAACCTCATTGCTGCCTGTGTTAGAACAGCACTGGGACTGCACAGCATCAGTGCTCTGGTGCAGCCACATCTATGAACCCAGAGCTCCCCACAAGCTCAGACAGCTCAGCCTGACTGAGAGCCCAGGGCCATGTCTCACTAGCACCAATTCAGAGGCGGAAGGCAGCAGGACGATCTTGTAACCCTCGGCCACTGCCTACCACAGAAGGAACACTTTGGTCCCACTTCTTCAATTCTCCATCAAGCCACAGGATTGTCACAATTTTTCAAGGAGGTAGAGTTTTGTTTCCTTTTTTCTTTTTGTTTTAGCCAAAATCACCCTCAGTAAAGGTCCATGTAAAATGGTGGAGAGTTAGGATTTCTTCCCTTGACCAGAACTTGCAGAAGTCATGATCTAAGGGGTTCACCAACCTTGGAGTGGGGGGTGCAGACTGACTTCAGCCAGTGCTTCCGGATTTGGGCAGAGGCTTCCCTCTGCCATGAAGACTCAGTGGTCCAAAGTCCTTCAGCCTTGATAACCTCAGTGTCTCCTATGCGGCCTCCACAAACTGATAAACCTGTCACAGGCTCCAAGTCCATGAAAAGATGTTCAACATCATGAACTCTTAGAGAAGTGCAAATCAAAACCAAAAAGGATGGGCAAAAAGAAGGATTGTCAAGACAGAGAAGTTGGAACTCTTTTCCACTGCTGGTGGGAATGTCCAATGGTCAGCAGCTTTGGAAGAGAGTTTGTGGTTTCTCAACAAGCTGAATATATAGGAAAAATTATGTGATGCAGCTATTCTTGTCATAGATAATTTCTAGCAGTTACAACATGGTAATGTCTATACAATTTTGTAAGCATACTAAAGCCACTGAATGAAAAACTTGAAATGGGTGAGCTTTATTGCATGCAAATTGTATCTCAATAAAAAAATTTTTTTAAAGGTTTCAAGAATCCCCATGGTGCAGAAATTACCTGACCTGGTCTTGAATTCATCTGACCACCAAAGATTTTTCTCACATTAACATCCTGAAAAACTGCCATCCCTGAACAATCTGTCTTAGGAAAAACTGCTTTAGCAAACAGGACTTTGGCAAAAGCAAGCTTTGCTTCTGTCCACACATCTTTGGCAGAATGGGGCACACCATTTTACATTGTATTTACATTAGACGTGCCCATGTTTTGTCTCATGGCTGGCTTTATAAACATTTTGGGGAGGAAAAGTGTGCTTTTGTCTCTTTGAATCTACAGCGTAAGGTATACAGTAGGCACTCCATAAATATCCTGGTGGGATTTCGCATCTCTACTAAGTTCATTAAATTATTCAGCAAAGTAAACTTTTAAAAAAGTACTTGTTAGGAGCCCAGGTGCCACTCAGTGCCCTGGGCACTGGAGAAACAATAACGAGGGAGCACGTGCTCCAGGAACTGAGGCCGCACCAAGTCCCAGAGTGCAGGCACCTCTGCTTGAGGGGCCTGGTGTTTATAGGAAGTATATGCATAATACACAAGGGGATGACAGGAGGGTCCACAGTGGCTATCTGTGATATCAGAGTGGGAGAATCCACGGTGCTTGTCTGAGTACTAGGAAGCCAAAGGATCCAGTAGTGCTCAGCTAAGGAAACTGAAGCCACAGAACAAGACAGGATCAAGGATACAGTACCAGCCCAAGGCTGATGGTCCTGAAGCTCACTGAAGGGTTGCCAGTGTGAGTCTGCATTGCAAAGCTGAAGAAACGCGATGCACCCACTCAGAAAGATTGTAGCTCTTCAAACTGGGTGCACTTCCTGCTTCTTTCCCTTTTTATTCCACCCAGGCTAAAAGCCTATTGGTTGGTGACACCCATAACCAGGGTGGGACTCCTCACCTCAGTTTGCTCGACTCTAGGTCAATTACCTGCAGACATGCCTGTGCTTGACTAAAGTGTTTGGTATTTCTTATTCCCTTCAGGTCTACAGATCATGATTGAGGATCATATGCCTCATGTGCATTTTTTATGGAATTGAAATTCTTGAACACCTTAGCGGAGGCACCAGGTTTGAGAGCCTTTCCCTTATTGAAAAGTAGACACAATCAGTTTCTTCTCCAGCAGTGTCAAAGGTTGCTTTCCCTGCTTGAGTACCAGCTGGAAACATCAATTTAAGGATCACGTTAGCCCACATCACGTCTCCTGGAAGATGAGTCCTAGGGTGGCAACGTCAGTGGTGCCAGCCTGGGTAGTGTTCAGGAAGAACCAGGCACAGAAGGGTGGTGGGACAGACACACTGGTTCATCGTCATCCTCCACTCAGGACCCACTCCCAGGTGTCACCAAAATGGCACCCAGAACCACTGGCACTGTCTAAATACTTTTGTGTTTATTTTGAAAAAAATATATTGGATTTGCTTAAGGGCTTAAGTGAGTTTATAATGCGACTCCTGTAGCCTGGTCTCTCTCTGAGTGAAGAGGGTGAATCCTTGAGACCCAGAAGACAGCTGGCTGCAGGGAGGCTGCCTGTCAGGTGCAGCGCTGGAGGTCAGAGAACGCACTGACGCCGAGTCTACAGCATACTGAAGATGTGGGAAAGGTACATCTTCCAGAGACCACCAGGCACAGGATTTGCCTGCGATCAGAAAACCCACAGAGAGAGAGGGCAATGCTGAGCACAAGTGGCCTCTCCAGGGTGGAGGCAGCAGAAAGTCTCTGGTGGAGGAGAAGCTGGCTGGAGGGGTAGAGTTTCCAGCTTCCCTGCCGCACCCCCCACCAACCGGTCTTACAGGCTCTATGGGGTCAGAGGGCAGCCTTTCCAGCCGGCTGCAGGCTTTCCAGAGGCCAGGAGTGCCTCCCACCCCCAGGGAACCCGGCAAGGAAATTTCAGCTGCCTGAGCCCCTGAGTTGCTCCCCAATACCTCTTCTTTGCAGCCTGAAATGAATCTGATGAAAGAAAGCCAAGCCTCTGCCAAGCCCTGACATCCCGGCTGGCTGGGAGTCCAGGGAGCATCCCCGCGGCCTGACGAGCCGCACCTGGCCTCGCAGCCTGGGAAGCTACTGCATTTACACATAATTAAAGACTGAGTTTGAAGATTATTCGCGATAGGAGCTTTCCCGTCAGATGGCTTTGTTTTGCTTTTCTTCTACATGTGGCCTTACAGTTTGCCAAGGAAAGGTTATAAGGCTGAGGTTGTTTAGTTTGAGGATGAGAAAGCTGGAGAATGACATCACTACTGTCTTCAAATATGCAGAGGCATCCATTACCAGCAGGGAGGGACCGGCTATTCTCTTGTTAAACTGCAAAAGGAACTCCCTTGGGATCCTACAAGACGCCTTGTCCACTGGGCCCCCACCCCTGTGGACCCTTAGGCATTGACCAGGTCAAGGAAGGAGGACCCAGAATCTGTTTTAGTAAGGCTGGCAGGTTGTGCCTGGTGACAATGACAATATGGCAAAAAGTAAGACCAGGCCTCCCTGCCTACCTACCCCCTGCCTCTGGCCAAGTGCAAGTCTGTTTCTTGTCTACATGGGGCAGGCCATAGGAGGGAGGACCTGGCCTCTGCAGGGACATCTGTGGGTTGATGGGTGAGCCCAGAAGGTCCAGGGTGGGGCTGGGTCCCTGCTGAACTGCTCTGATGATCAGTGCTAGGGACAGGGAAGCTGGTGTCCAGGAGGAAGGGTGACAGCAGGAGCCGGGGATGCTGGAAGACAGGCAAAGAGAAGAAACTATGTTAAAAACCCCAATGGGGCACCAAGAAGTGATCGAGCCACAGAACATGCTGTGCACGGTTAGAGAGAAGACATCCCAGCTCTGCTTTCTGTCCATGCGAAATCGTCATGCGCTGTCCCCTCCCGTTCCTCCCCGGCCCAGAGCCGTGCCAGATCCTTCCTGGAGCGTGGGTTTTAGTGTGGGTGGAACGAGAGGGAGGAGTTAGGAGACAGTCAGGTGCTTTTCCTTGGCTACCACTGCCACTGTGGTCGTCTGTAAAGGATGTTTCCTCGGTAGTCTAACCCAGGTGGCCATGGTGACTCCCTGGGGGTCTTTGAAATCAGGGAAATATTTAGCCTCTTGGGGTCTCTGTTCTTTCCCATGCAAAATGGAAATGAAAGTTCTTCTCATGGGTTACACTGGGGCCAGATGCCTGGCATAAAAATTATATGGGATATATATTAAAATATTACTCGTGGCTTATCTGAAACTTAAATCAAACTGGCTGTCCCATATTACTTTGTTTTTGTTTTTGTTTTTCATGGGGTAAATCTGGCAAACTACCTAAAGTTTAAATGACACATGAGTTCAGAGGTTTTGTACAGAACCTGGTAACTAAAAGAGGTTCAGTGAAGTACAGCCATCCTGGGTTCTGGAAGTTTCTGGAAAAGTTACCCAGAACACTTCAGGAGAAGACAGAGAAGTCCAGTGAAGCACAGCCATCTTGGCTTCTGGAAGTTTCTGGAAAAGTTACCTAGAACACTTCAAGGGGAGACAGAGAGGTCTACACTTTAGTTAGAAACATTTGCTGAGTACTCCAAAAGGACAAGATGGGCAAAACAAGAATAAGACAAGAGTGATGACTAGGTATGTTGTGATTCATGCTAAGCCAGTACCATGCTATACTATGTAACAAGGCACATTCAGGATGTTAGAGAGGACAGAGCTGGGCGGGAGGAGGGCAGACCTCACCAGCAGACATTCCAGGGGCTCAGTAGGTGCGAGATGAGTTTGCAGTTCCTTGGGTAGGGGGTATGTTGGGCTGACTCTCTCCCTGCTGCCATGGCTTGAAAGGGAACAGTATGACATGGGGCATGTTGAGCATGAGCTCTTGACACCTGTGGTGGTGGTCAGCAGTGTTGAACCCACTTTTCATAGCTAGTGGGGTTCTAGTTATATTCCCCTTTCCCCCCACTGATCTTACATTATGCAGAATAACTAGGACGCCCCTCCTCTGGCTTTCCTGGCTTTGTGCTGGGTTCCTCTCACAAGTTCAGTCCAGGTACTCAGCAGGCCCTGGGTAGTGGTTGCTCTGTGTTTCCTGCACTGGTGGCCCTGGTGGGAGGATGGAGGATTTGCCCTTCCAGGCCTGACTTGGCAGAGTTGGGTCCCTGGTGAGGGTCAGCCAGCAGAGGCCACGTGGCGGGCTGCCCAGGTGCCCTGGCTCCCTGCCACAGACACTACCCAGGCCTGCTGTCCACTCCTGGCTGTTTCTCTGCTTGCTGGACTCAGGCCACAGGCCACGGTGTTGCTCTGTGCTTATCTGGAACTCTCTGATCTTTTGGCTCGGCCTGGCTTAGCCCCATTGCACTCTGCGTGAGCTGCATTTGCCAGGCCCCGCCCTTCTTGGCCTGAGAAGCCCTATAAGTGGAGGGGTTTGATACCCATAACCCTCCCAGTGCAGGGGACGGGGAGAGTGTGACTATGACATACAGCAGGCATCGAGGGAAACTTGGAGTATTCATAATATATTAGTAAGTGAAAAAGTAAGTTTACACGCCAGTGTGGACACAGGATTATATATGCATATTTGCATGTGTGTGTGCATGTGTCTATGATACACTGACATATATGATATGTATGGTCCATGCTCAGTCAGTTCTCCAAATCCACAGGCTTCACGTTTTCAGATTCAACCAACCACAAATGGAGAAAATGTTTTTAAAGCATTGTATCTGTATTAAACATGTACAGACTTTTTCTTATCATCATTCCCTAAACAATACAGTATAATAGCTATTTACTTAGCTATTACCTTCTACTATATAATATAAGTAATCAAGAGATGATGTGAATTATATAGGAGAATATGCGTAAGTCATATGCAAATACTACACCAATGATATAAGGGCTCGAGCTCTGCAGCTTTTGTATGTCATCCTTTCACACATCAACACATACATGTGCATCACCGTACACAGACATTCGTGACACATGCAAGCACACGCACATATATATATATCAGACAAGTGGCTGACTCTGAAATTGTACACTGCTGAGATGCATAAGCACAGCAAAACATCTAGAAAGATGCTGGAAAGATTGTCAACAAAATGTAAATAACAATAATGAGATCATGGGGGACTTCCATTTTTTTCTATTTAGCAATATTTTCTAATTTTTTGAAAAGCAGATATAACATACAATAAAAATAACAAAAGGAAAAAAAAACACACACTGCATTTTATAGCTCCTTGAAACACCCAAGCACTGGTTCTGTGAATAGAGTTTTACATGTGGGTGCAAAGTGGGGAAGGGGCAGGAGGGTGGAACGGAGGGCATGGTGGGTGGCACAGCACACTTGCCGGGATGCTCTCTGCCCGCGGCTCAGGCTCCCTGGCAGCTGGTGTGGAGTCTGGACCATGCCCTGCCACTGAACTCTCTGCCCTCAGTTTCCTCTCTGCAGAATGAGAGGATTCAGCTGGATTTCAGGGATGACAAATCAGAGGTGTGAGCTGGACCCTTTGTAGCTCACCTCAGAAAGAGGGTGAGCCGGTGGGGAAGACCCAGCTTCCTCGAGGGAGGATGCCATAATTAATCACGATGTCTGCAGGGCAGTCCATGGCAAAGGGAGCCCAGAACCTTCCCAACACACAGGCGGTAGCAGTCCCACCCTCCTGGGCTCCCTGAGCCTCCTTCGGTACCAGTACAGCTGCCAACGGGTCTCACAATTACACAGGAAGCTCCGTGCTGTTTAGGTTTTAGTTGTCAATAGCAGAGCCCAGGCATGCAGGCTGGGTGACTCTGAGAATAATTACCAAACAGGAGTGCATTTGCCAGATACCCGTGTGCAGCTTTCCCAGGTACCCGAGGTCATCGGTCATCGCTTGGAGGTGTAAATCCTTTCTCTATTCTACCATCTAAAGAACTCCGGGCTGCAACATTAACATCTGTGAGACAAGAAACCGACAATTACCGCTCACCAGGCTCAGCCCATTTAGGAGAAGGTGGGGACAGTCCCATCACAGAGAGAGCCTCTGCTTCCAGCTTGTCGTCTCCTTCCTGTCTGTGAACTCTCCTCCCAAGAGCTTAAAGGACCAACTGGGGTCTGAATCCAGGCTGGGTCCCTTCTCTGCAGGGATGCTTTTGGGTGAATCACTGTAGCATTCCTGGGCCTCAGTTTTCACGCTCACAGGAGTTCCCCTTGGGGCTCCAGAGAATCCTGAGCTTGGCTGTTTGAATGGGAGGTCGGTGTTAACTGCACCTGAGAAGATGAATAAAACTTTGAAGCCCCTCACATCTTGGCCCCTCCCGTGCCCTGAGAGGGTCTCTTCTGTGTGACTTCCGACAGCCCCTTCCTTCTCTCCTCTACCCTTTTCTGCTCGCCTTCCCTTCTTCCCTCCCATTCTCCCTCATCTCTCCTTCCTTCCCCTTCTCTCCACAGCACCTCTCTACCCTCTCTAAGGGCCCTGGTTACCATCCAGTCCCTCCTGCCCCCATCCCCAGGGGAGGGATCATTCTGTCCTTTTGCTGCTGCAGCAGAGCCCTCCAGAGCCCCACTCCTCTCCAGCCTGATCTCCTCACCCCAGCACGCTCTGATCTCACTCCTCTCATAGCTCGCCTGCCCTTCCCCAGAGAATGGCACCTAGACTTCGCTGAGGAGAAATGGCCTGGGCCAGCAGCTCCCACTACTGTCCTTGCTTTTCAGTGTTTGGAGGTGCAATGGGTGGGACCTGGGCCGTGGGCAGATGTCCAGGATATACTCCAGTGGACATCCCAGAACTGACAAGTCCTCCTCGGATGCCAGTGCTTGGGCCGTCCCAGCCCTGCTGACCTGGTGCTGGTCAGAGCCGTTTCAGTAGGTCAAAGTGGTTTTATTTCTTTTTCACAGATCCACAAGGATGCTGGAGCCGGATTCAGCAGCTCGGGCTCTGTTGGTTTCTTCCCAGCAGGTTCCTTCCAGGAGTGGCTAAGCTCCGGGCCTGCAGGGCCATGCGTCTCACTGGGAGCTGGGCACAAGGCAGCTGACCATGCCCCCTAGGTCCTGAGCAGGAGAGAGCTACGGGACTTTGTAACAAGCACAGCCAGAGGTGACCCCGGAGATGAACATGACAGACCCCCCAGCTATCCTGGGACACAGAGGCTTCTGGAAGAACAGCAAACATGGCCCTAGGCACGCCATTGTGAGAAGGTCAAGGGGAAAGCCAGGCCAATGGTATATGGGCTCCAAGTAAGTAAAGTGGTCAAGGCACAGATTCTAAGTGACAAGGGTGGGCAGAAGGCCCATGGTCCCGGGAGAGGCCTTTCCTAGCTGGTGCTTGGCCGTTCATCAAGCAGCCAGCTGGACCCTCCCCACTGTGAGGTGTGTGGCTGCTGAAACCACCTCCTGCCTCCAGCCTGTCCCTGGAGCCTTGCTCCAGGGGTGGGGGGCCACCCCAGCCTTGCTCCACAAAGGCTCAGCGCTACAGTCTGCACTGCTCTTGGGCCATGTGTCCCCTCTGCCTGGGATAGGAAGAGAGACTCCCTCTTCACCCTCTACTGAGGACTGGTGGACCGTGGTCCATGTGTCCTCTCCCTGCATGTCTGACCCCACAACAGGAGGCAGTGGCTGTGCTCTTGTCCCAACTGAGGCCTCAAGAGGTAAGTGACACACCCAAAGTCTCTCTTGCAGTTGGTAAGGAAGTTGGGTTGAGCGGAAGCCAGGTCTTGCTGACCGAGCCAAGCCTGGAGCTCTTCTGGCCTTTGGTTCCTAGGGATCCATCTGGCACGGCTCCTCTCCACTTGGGGTACCAGGGACCAGTGTAAAGACCAGACAGGAATGACAGGAACGGTACACGACTGACTCCAGTCCACATACCTGGCCTCTGACCTCCTGTTCCTGCTGGCTGTTTGACCTTTGGGTGTGGGCCTTTTGACCTCAGTAACAGAGGCATCTCACTTTGTGACCAGGAACATGGGCTTTGAAGGCCACCATTTGTTTTGGGACCTCAGTGTCCTCCTCCGAGAGGGACAAGAATTGCAGCAGCTCCTTTAAGAGTGAGATTAAATCAGCAAATATGTGTGGACCATTCAGCCCAGCCCAGGACAGGACAAGGCTGCTAAGATCATTAGTAGTATTAACTGCGGTGGCCTGGGGCCAGTACTCACCTCGGAGCACCTCCATTTCCTTGGCTTCAATGAGGGAAATAAAAATAGCTGCAGCTAGGGATTGCAAGGAGGGTCAAAAGGAAAATCCCTGTTGTTGGTGCATGATTGAACCTACAAACAATTACAACCCCCTCCCTGCTTTAAGTGGCTCCATCAGACACTTACTGTTTTCCAAAGAGGTAGATTATTGGGAACTGACAGCCATCTATCTATTTGTCAATCAACCTACCTATCTAACAAATATGTAAATAGTAAAGGAAATATCTAGACAATTATAATGAACAATGTGTTATATAATATAGTTATGAGACATATATTTAATAATTATAAAAACATAGATAGACACAGAAAAGAAATCCGGGTGATTGGGTTCCCAAAGGGCCAGGACTTCCCGCTGATCTACAGAAATCTAGAGCTCTATGAAATCTTGGTGGTTTTAAAAAACCAGATCAGAAAAGCACAGTTGCGGGCCATCGTTGACTATATGCTCTATGCAAAGTTCGGTCATCACCAAAGTCCTAACACCAGCGAGCAGGGTGCTGTCTCCCCACACCCTTCCATCCCTTCTCCTGGGCTACCTTTTCTGGCCTGGACCCCAAGGCCTGACACCTGCACTTCTGCTTCCTGTCCCAGCTCTGTCTGCTCCTGGGCTCCCCTCCCACGGCCACCACCACCCACAGAAACATGACCACTGCGCCAGCTCTGCTCCCTCCTCTCTCCTTCCCCTAAATAGCTTTGATTTCTACCCAATACACGATCTCTCTCTCTCCTCAACTCCAGCCTCTTGAAGCCAAGAGATCTCACCTGGCACAGCACCTGGCACTGAAGATATTTCTCCATGCATGAATCCAATCCCCTCTGTCTGCCACCTGCCACCCAACTCCAGGCTCCTGGGACTCTGATGTGCCATCTCTTCCTCCACCCTCACCTATTCCCTGAGCAAATCGAACCATTTGTCCTATTTCCAGGCCTTCGCTCTTGCTGGGCTGTGATTCCCTCTCCTCTTGTTGACCAACCCTCCCAACCTTAGCATGAGTCTCAATTCTTCTCTTGAATTTCCATGAACCGCCTGCCTGCTCCCTCTCCAACTTCCTGCTGTCTCACGGAGGAGATGACCGGGAATTTCCGGCACTAGGCAGCTGTTACCTCTGCCGCATTCCTTTAAGGACCAGAGGCTGCTGACGCTGCTGTCAGATTTCTATGGTGATTGTCTGTACTCGGCAGTTCTCTTTTCAAATCTCCAGAGAGCCTGGACTGTCCTCCAGGGTAGGAGTCGCCTTGTGTTTCACTGTTGCATTCGAATGCTCAGTTCCTGTTCAGGAGACCTTTTCAAAGGCAACTTGGCTCACATGCCAAGGCCAGACAAGGCATCCCACTTGCAAAGCACACCTCTCGGAGCAGTGCTGGCTGCCACTGCACGGGGGACACCCGCTGGAGCCAAAGTCAACCCCCCAGAGGAGCCTAGCAGGGCCGTGCTTTGGGACCCCTTCTCTGGTCTTCCCCTCGGTTCTCCACTCTCAGTTTTCCACAATCAGCGAGGCAAGGAGGAAGCTGGCTCTTGGTTCCTCATGGCTCTGTACCACACAGGATTCTTACCCAGTGTGGGCTATTTGCAGACGATTCCCATCGCGAGATTTTGAGAGTTGCTATTGGCATAAAATGTTCTGTGACCAAGTAAGTTCTGAAAACATTAAATGAGAACTCATTAGGTGTCTTTACTTTGCAGAACCTTGAGCATTTTATGGCTACCCAAGAAGGGGAATAGAGCAGGGCACATGGCACGTAGCAGCCTTCAATGACTGTGGATGGCTTTTGCTCACAGGGGACCTTGCAGGGGCGGGTGCTAAGCACTGCACCCTGGGACATGTGGTTCTGGGAGGCAGTGTGGCCAGTACCAAGGCCTGGGCCCGCCCACAGCGCCACTTCCTCATGGGACCTGGCCTTCTTCCCTTGCCTCCAGCCTGGCTGGCTTCACTGTAATTGTATTCCCATATGTCTCCCGTCTGGCTTGACACGTCTGACCACTGACTTCCGGAATCTTCTAAGGCCTAGCAGAGGACTGTGTGTCCTAAGATCACCTCCCGTCACTGGCAGCATCGCTGTGGGTTTAGGAATGAGAAAGCAAGGCTGGCATGGCTGATCACGTGGGTCCCCATGCGCCGGGCACCACCCAGGGACTCCAGGGATCTAAGAATCCGGTCCCTGTAGGTTCACACAAACAGACATTCGGAGCGGAACAAAACACAATTTCACAGCGGCTCCTCACCATTGTTTTACGAACAACTCGCAGGGAGTGAAAAAAAAGAAGAAAAAAAAAAAGAAACATGACTTGGAGTGAACCAACTAATTGTACAACACATCCTGATTTCAGAATAATTAAAATTCGAACAATCGTGTGCCTTGGGATTGAGGAAATGGACTATTTCTCCAGGTCAAGGGCGGCTTCCTTTTTCATTACTACGGAGGAAGCTGAGAAGCAGGCTCCAGGAGAGAAGGCGGGAGGCTGGGCACTGGGCAGGTGTTTGATCTCGAAAAATAGTGGCTGGACTACCATGTGGCCAGGCACTGTGCAGGGGCAGGGGGCGGCGTAAAAGGTTCCCTGCCTTTACACCCCGTATTTGAGTGTGGAGTCTCCCCGGGAGGCAGGACGTCCCTTACCCCTTCCCAGGAGAAGTGGCGCATGTGTGCCTGTGGTTTGCAGCGGTCAGAAACAGGGCAGGACCGCCCGGGAGTAGCAAAAGCCGCTCTGTAAACTGAATTGGACCGTCTGTCCTTTCTCTGCCATGGCATCAACATCGCCACTCTGAGATAAAATAAAAAACAGAAATTTACTGAGTTTTCAAGGTTTCACATTCTAAGGGGATTCACCTCTTCCCCATCTAAGGAATCCCATTCCCTGCACACTTGTCTCTCACTTTGTCACACTACACAGGTGGCAGACAGGTCCGGGAGTGCATCTCGGTGGCCCAAGGCAGTAAGGATCATGACAGAGGAATGTCCAGGGGGTGCGGGAAGGACCGGGTGGTGGTGTCCGTGTGGTCCCAGGAGGTGGAAATCTCCGTCCAGGTAGTCAAGTATGATCTGGCTCGTGGACACCGTGGGCAGGGGTGGCACAGGAGAGTCCCAAAGCGGAGCAGGGGCTCCAGGCAGTGAGCTTCTGGGAGCGTGCTGCGGGGTGCCCAGCTGGGCGGGTCTGGTAGAAGATGAGGCAGCATTGGAGCTATCCTGTTGATCTCTATCACCTTGTGGGATTTTTTTCAATGAATTGGCCAAATCCTCTTTAACGGCTGCCATGAACTGGCTACATGTGTCCGTGTCACATCACATCACAAGTACCCTTGGCTGCCACGGGCCTCGCTCTGGAGCAGAAGCTCCTCCTTTCTGCCTTCAGAGGTGTCTTGGTCCCGGTCCCAGCATAACCAGCAGCTGAGAGACGCTGAGCCTCGGAGACCAGGCCGGCTGCGTCCTCAACCGTCACCCACCGGTATGAGATGACCAAGGCTGGTGACTTCAGCCTGTCACTTTCTAATGTGTGACATGGCAAGAGCTAACTACTAGGGCTTCTTCGCTTGGCAAGCCGTAAGAAGGTGTGGATTCTGGTAAACAGGAGAAGCGCAGATGTTACTGGTGAACATTGAACAGCTGAGGGATTCAGAAAAAGATTTCTGGGGACGCTCAGAGGGAGACTAGTAGAGGCAAACTGAAGATCAAACGGAGCCCCATGGTTTCGCCAGTGACATCAGGTCCCCAGTACTGAGCCAGCTACCTGCTTTCCCCCAGGTCAGCTGGCGAGGCTCCGCTGACAACATGCCCCACCCCTTCAGATGACGTTGCCTCTCTGGACACTGAGGCTGAGACACTGCCTGTTCTGTTTAGAGAAGCAGGCCATGGCGTTTGGGTATTTGTGGACTTACTTGTTTTACTGTTTTTATTTCTTTCTTTTAGCAAATGTGTCCTCCAGGAATATCAACGGAGAAGTGGAAGGAGAATAGCATAAGTGGTTATCAGCGGGCCTGGCCAGGGCCAAGCCGGGGCCACGGTGCCTCTGAGGGACAGTATGAGGCCGTGGCATGTGTTGGGCAGAGTCTAGGGAGCAGAGACAGAGTTGCCTTGATGACTATTTTTAAAAACGGCATTAACATTTCTAAGCACCACGGATGACACCAGCCTTCAAGCCAGGCTTTCCAGCTTCGAAACTCACAGACGTTTTTGAATCTCTCAATTTGAACTGTGTGCATTTCTCCTATCCCTGTCTGCAGTCTTTCAGCCCTGGTGACTGAAACCAGAGAGAGAACAGGCGACACCTTCGAGCAGCCTCAGTGATTTCCTGATGAGTATCAGGCAGGGGATTCGGCCGGGTCCCTCACTTGTATATCCACAGTCTGAGAAAACAAAAGGAGTCATCCTTTGGCATCTTGGGGGGGTTGGGTGCCAGGACCCAGCCCTATCACCCACAGATACCAAAACCCACAGATGCTCGTCCCTAGGCATGCTCCCAACATGTACTTTAAATTATCTCTAGAAGACTCTCAGGAAAAAGGAATAAGACCCAGGGCAATGTAAGTGCTATGCGCAGGGTTTCTGTGCTGAGCTGTTTAAGGAACGATAGGATAAAAAAATATGCACAAGTTCAGAACCAGTACGATTGAAAAAAATATTTTCAATCCATGGTTTGTGAAATGCTTGGAGGAAGAACCCACAGATACAAAGGAGACTAGGGCTGGGGTTTTTTACATCTCAAGATCCTACAGAATGATGAGTGGAAGAATTCTCAGGTTTTGTGCAAATTCAGAGGTTTGGTAAGGCACTAAAAAGAATGGATAAATGAATGATTAAATGAATACTCAAATGTAGGCATATATGTTGTTTAAACCAGACACTAACGGGCTAGAAGACAAAGAAAATTATAAATAAATGCCCGAAGTAAAAAGCAGATTGTGAATTCTTTGACCGCAGTAAATAAAGCATGACCCAGCTACAGGAAAGTTGACCAGATCAAACCAAAACCTGACATAGCTCCTGACTAAACACGAAGTTCTTGCAGAGCTATTAGGCCTTGGTAAACAAAGCCTGAATTTAGGAAGATTTGGGCAAAAGTTCGGGGCCGCCCTTTGGACCCTGTTGTTTTAAAATTTTCATCCAAGCCCAAAGAAAGCCCTCTCAATCCCTCTGTATGGACTGTGCCTGATTCCTGTGTGCTTATTTTCCAAATTTGCTCATTTTTCTATTATGGATTTTCAAGATGTGTAAAAGAGTATTTCTATGACACAATTTCTAGTTTTATGCAAATGTATGATTCTACCCCAATATCTAGTTGCAATAATCTACCTGACATAGCTAGTCACCTCCACGTACAGCCTGAAAAGATTTGGATTAAAACTTGGTCTTGTGCTTACTTTACTGCATGATTTAGATTAGAAGATGTGACCTCTCTAAGCCTCACTTTCTCCTCTGTGAAGATGCTGCTAACAGTACGTAGCTCAGCGGCCATTCCATGAGACAACTGTGCAGGAGGCCATAGCCCAGGGCCTGGCCCCAGAGAGAATTCTGACACACAACAGGCATGGCTGTTACAGTGGTCCATTGATGAAAAAGCCTGACGTCTTATCTATACAACAAATTGGATCCTGTCTGGTGTGATGATACACACACCTGTAATCCAGCATTTGGAAGGCTGAGGCAGGAGGATCCCTGCAAGTTCGAGGCCAGCCTGGGCTACATACTGAGTTCAAGGCCAGCCTGAACTACATGTTGAGAGCCTGTCTCATATAAAAAAATAAAAATAAAGACATTTGAAATCACAGGTGAAACTCAATGGCACTCTGTAGTAATGATGCATTAATATCAAAAGTGCCGGCTTCCTCCACAGGGTTTAGCAGCCTCTGGCTATTGGTGAAACTGAGGCCAGGAATAGAGCAGGGATGTGGTGTAGAGGGGCGACCACAGGGGCCCCTTCTGTCTGCCCACACTTTAGAAGAAGGTCAGAGCCCCAGGCACGGGGGAGCCCCTGGAATTCCTGTCTGGGTGTCTGCAGGGCTCTCAGGAGACCACCACCGTCTTTCCCAAACAGGAACTGAGCTTCCGGCTGCCTCCTCAGCCTCTCACACCTCTCTTCCGCAGCCTGACATCCTGTTGGCCCTTTAAGACACAATGCCCCCTGAGCTGACTGTCTGCCACTTCTTCAGCTTCTCCTGCTGCTGAGAGGGACCCAGCGAAGCTGCCTTTTTCGTTACCAGCCAAAAAGCCACTCTCTTCGTTCCCAGACTCCAAGCAGCCTGTTAACATTGAAGCTGTCGGATGGGCTGACTTGTCCTTTGCAAACTGTCCCTTGCACACTTGTGTTATTTCCCTTTGTCTTCGCCTGACATCTTAAATTTTGGAGAAAAGCTGGACCTAAACAATTAAGATAGGAAGTGCTGCAGTCAGCTATTATAGGAATAAGGAACAAGAGAAACTGGTCTAAGACCTCCTAATCAGTAATCTCTCTTTTGATCTACAAAACCCAGAACATCTGGTGACCTTCAGATAGCATCAGAATGTGCTTCAAAGAAATGGACCACTGCGAGATTAATGATTACTGAGTGCCCACCTGTCTGTGGCTAAAGATACACTTCCTGAAATTTCCTATATAGGCTTTTTGCGTGTGGTTGTCAGCTAAGAAGCACCTCAGGGTGACAGTCTGGCCATTTTCCCATCAGCCAGTGCCTGGTAATAAGGTTTCATCCTCTACCACCATCTTGTCTCCCAGCTAATTGGTTTCCACCAAGAGGAGCAGCTGAGACTCTGTTAACAATATCAACTGCTTTATCCTCCAAATATTCTAGAGACTTCTGCTGAGTCACATCTTGGGTCCACAGCGTGTGAGAAATTCCCCAGGGCCTACACTCCTGCACATGGAGGCAGAGTGCGGGAGGAGTGTAGTTGGGATCCTCTTGGTTCATCCGATGTCAGTCAGTAGGAACTAGACCATGGCAGAGCAAAGTGAGAGCGCTAAGACTTTCCCTTTACTCAAACTTGATGCTCACAACACAAGCAGGATTCACTGTTTTACAAGGAATACTATGAGCCAACTGCAGCTAGGAACCTTTAATCTCACTTAACATGGGCAGCTGCTTCTCTGTCCTCAAAGGAAGCCATCCCAACAGTGGGTGAGGATCAGCCCTTGTCTTTGTTATTTTCTCATCACTGAGACATAATACCCAACAGTTGTTTTTTTTTTTTGTTTTTTGGGGGTTTTTTGGCTCACAGGTTTCAGGCCATGGTAAACTGGCTCCAAAGAAGGGCAGCATGGCAGAAGAGAAGCAACTCCTGGCATGGAGGCAGGAAGCAGAAAGAGATCAAGCGAGGAGGGTGAGAGATCCTCCCAGGCCACGCCCCTAGTGACACCCCCCCCTTCCAATCCGGCTTCACCTTCCAGCAGCACATTCAGCGATAAACCCACCCATTAGTGGACTAATCCACTGATGACTGACACGCCTCCATAATCCAATCACTCCCCAAATTTCCACCTATGAACACATGAGGATTTGGAGGGACCTTCAAATCTAAACCATCAGCCCTGCAGAGTGATGCCACTGGGAAGGAAGACACAGCTGGCTGTGGCCAGCCTTACGCCCTCACTGAACAAAAAAATTACCTTTAAGAAAATACGTCAGAGCGCTTTGAAAAGTTTCCCCCTCTGCCTTCAGAGATTGGAGATGGGCATAGATGTCACTCTTTTGGTCTCATCCCAGTGACTCAGCTCAAAGTCCCCTTGCAATGCCACCAGCTCAGGTCCTAAGAATCTCCACAATGTCTTTAGTCTTATTTTATATCACCTCCATAGAACTCTGATCATTTCCGCACCCCATCTAAGAAACATGTGCATAATATTTTGGGCCATCAAATACATGCTTTTTTGTTAATTTTTAATGCTTAATTTTAATTTTAACAAATTTTTAATTTGTTAATTTTTAATAATTAATTTGTTAATTTTTAACTTTTTACAAAAACAAAATACAACTACACTCACGGCAGGAGACAACAGAACTCACCACTTGACCTTTATTTTCCTCCTCCTATGGCTTCCCTTTCGCCTTCCTCTTCCCATCTCTCTGCTTCTTCACCATCACAACTCAGATGACTGCCACACAGCACCGGGAGGTCGGAAGTGAGGCTGGTAGGAAAAAACAGACCAAGGCAATTAAACACTGGCCGGTTCCTGGAAGAAAGCACCATGACACCACCTCAGGTATGGTCTGTGTGGAGGCCGGGAGTGCTGACCCACGTGACTGACTCGGATCCTTTCCTCTTCCTGGGTCTCCTGGGAAGGGAACACGGATCCACTAAAGTGGATGTGGGCCAGCACTTCTCTGGAGAAAAGTATAATCAAACCTCACCCTACAGCATGGTTAAATTCCAAGGACTGAGCCATGAGGTGACTTTGTTGTGGTGCAAACACTGAAGTCCTTACACTGACCGAGATGGCTATGAAGTTACTCGGGGATGTGGTCGTGTGGGGCCACCCTCATATACACAGTTGGGCCTTGGTGGTAGTAACGTCCTTATGCAGGCCGTGAAGGGACTGCCACACAGCTGTGATATCACAGCTCCTATTCCTCCTTAAATGGAGGAGCCATTTATGTGCCAATGCTGCCCATCCAGACAGAGCAGCAAGAGCCCGCCTCTGCCTTGCTGTCTGATGTGGGATTGGAGCCCTCTGGACTCCTGCCCAGCCTCCATTCCCAGCACACCCCCAGGAGTTCATCAGCTTGGCCACCCCCTTAGGGCTGCTCTCTCTTGCCATCTTGGGGCTCCACCCATGTGGCTGTTCCGTGAGGATTCTTGCTACTGTGCATGAATCTGATGTTGTGTTGTGGACCTGGCATCTTCCAAATAATCATATTGTCCCTCCTGCATGTGTCTTTACTGGATGGTCTCATGGGACATCATGGTCACTAAGTATATTTCTTTTGGGAGAAATATGTTAAACACAGGACCAAGTCCAGAGAGGAATATACCCTTAAGGTTCATCAAATCATAATCCTTTGCCATATTTGTTTCAGAGCTTCAAAAAAAGAAAAAAAAATCCAGAAAACATTACAGACACAGCTGACAGCCTCCTTGGTCTCTTCCTAGCCTTAATCTTCAAATTGGTGTGTATAAATCTCAAGCATGTTTTTCAGACTGTCCTAAAGTATCTATCTATAAATGACATATAGTATTGTTTTACAAGTTTAAAATTGTGCAAAAATCTATGCTGCTGAATAGATTCTCTGAAACTAGTTTCTGCCACTCACCATTGATTTCTAGATTTATCCATGCAGACACACGTTCTGTATCTCTTTCAGTGTGTAATAGACTATCATATGAAAGTCGTCCCAATTCGCTTATCTATTTCCTACGGTTTTTAGTCCCCCTTCAGTTCCTCATTACTATAGACAATGGTGTGGTGAATATCTGTCCACGCATGTTGGAGTTTCTCCAGCTTGGACTCTTGCTCTCCCAAGGGACAGCCACACTCTAAGCACCCATCAGCGGGGGATGAGTTCCCAGTGTTGGACATTCATGCCAACACTTGGTGTTGGCAGACAAACACTTTGGCCAACCTGGTGCATCGGAAGTTGTGAGGTTACTGTTCCGTGTCAAGGTGGCCGGAGTATGTCTGTGATGGTGTTTCTTGATGAGACAGACATTTAAATTGGTGGGATTTAAGTGCATTGCATGGGTGGTCCTCATTCAGTCACTCGAAAGCCTCAGGAGAAGAAAGGCTAACCTCTTCAAGCAACAGGAAATTCTGAAGCAAACTGCTCTGAGGACTTTATCAGCAATGCTGACTTGCCCTGGGGCCTGCAGTGTGATGGCCTTTGGACTTGAAGGGCAATACCGGTTTCTCCTTTGGTCTGTAATCTGCTAGTCTGACCCACAGATTTTGCACTTGCCAGCTTCCTTAACTATATGAGTCAATTTCTTAAAATAAATCTCTTTCCATGTAAGTATATACATCCTATCAGGTTGGCTTCTCTGGAGAATGCTAATACAGGAGTTGTCTTAGTCCATTTTCTGTTGCTGTAAGAAAATACCTGATACTGGATAATTTATAAAAAACAGAAATGCATTTGGCTTAGGGTTCTGGAGGCTAGGAAGGCCAGCGCATGGTATTAGCATCAGCTCGGTACCTGTTGGGGGTCTTCTGGCTGGGCATGGAGGGGATATCACACCCTGAGACAGAGCAAGCATGCTTAGCTAGGTCTCTTCTTTCCATAAAGCCACTAGTGGTGTCATAGGGCCCCCTCCCTCAAGGCTTCATTTAAACCCAGTTATCTCTCAGAGGTGTCCCCTCCAAATACCATGGACATATGAATTTGTGGGTTAAGTTTTCAACACGTGAAACCTGGGTGACTCATTTAAACTGCAGCTGAGAGGTCTCCTCTTTGCGTGTTTCTCTGATTATTAAGCTTTGTCACAAAAATTGCTATGTGGGTTGGCTCATCTGTGACTTCTCTGTCTTTTGCCTGTTTTTTTGACTAAGCTGTTGGGTTTTTTCTCACTGATTTACAGACATCTGTATATTCTTGGTTCTGACCTTTGGTCAGCTCTGTGATTGCGTTACAAGTATCTGTTTATGACTCAGTGTTTGACATTTTTTATGAACAACTCGTAAAACTTTTTACTGTATCCCTATTTACTACACCAAGTAGTCTATTAATTTTTGCATTTTCTTGCCCTTTTGTATCTAGTTTAAGAAAATAATTTCCTATTCTGAGTTCATAAAGCTACTTACTCTGTATTTTCTTCTAAATTACTCAGAATTGTTGCTTTTTACCCTTAGGTATGTAGTCTACTTAGGGTTTATTTTCATGTATATTGTGATATATAGATCTAATTTTATTATTCTTGTGAAAATAACCTACTATTCCTAAGTTATTTCCTGAATTAGTCACCTTTCTTTTGTACCTATCTGTAATAATCCTCCTGTCATATATCAAATTTCCGTATATGTATGATCTAGTTTCTGAGTTTTCGGATTTTCTCTTGATTTATTATTTTATCTCTGTATTGATATTCTACTACCTTAATTATAACTTTCTGATTAGTATCAGTTTTTCGATTTTTGCCAAAAATTTCTTTGAGATTTAAGGTAGAAATTCATCTATAGAATAATGAATAATTGACATCTTTGTTAAATCTAGTCATTTTCCTGTTTAAACCATTATAAATCACTACTTACATTTTCTTTCATATCTTTTAGCGGTGTTTCAGTTTTCTTTAAAAAAACAAAAAAGCAAAACAAAACAATAATTAAAGCCAAAACTATTTCTACATAGTTCTAAATGTATTCAGAAATATCTTATAGCTTGTTTCTAATATAAATAAAACCTTTGGTCTTCTTAAATTTTCAAACTGGTTGTAACTAACACACAAACACAGTGTGACTTTTTAGATGTATATTTACATGTACATATGTATATGTATATTTACTGGACTCTTTATTTAATAGCTCATTTGAAGATTCTCCTGCATTTTCTCTATTAATTTTTATCATATATCTTGTAAATCAGAACATTTTTACTTCTCAATCAATTTTTATTCTCTTAGTTTCTTTTGTTTTTTCCTTGCCTGCATTGTGGCTTCCAAGGACATTGATGAATAGATATATTGACAACGGACATCTTTGTCTCTTGCTGACTTTGGTGGGCATGCCTCCACGGTTTCACCATTGATCATAAAGTTTACTGACATTTTAGATAGCTATCTTTTACCACACTGAGGAAATTCCCTGTAATTCCTACCTTGAGCTCTCAGCTCATCTATTTTGAACTTCTTGTGTTTAAACTTCTCATGTTCTTGAAATCAGTTCACGGAAAGCTACAAATTTACCTTCATTATTTTTTTTAGTTGCAATTCACAGTCTTGATACATAATACTTTATTATGTCTATTCCAAATAAATTCCACCTGTACTTTCCTCTTCAACCTCTAAGTAATTTAGGAGTGAATGTTTGAGTTGTCAAACATATGCGTTGGGAGCAACATTTTAATTACTGGTCTCTAACTGGGTTGTGCTTAGAGTATAATTTTCTCTGTGGCCTAAGATATGGTCAAATTTCAACTGATCACTATATCTCCAAAGAAAGTGAAGGTTATTTTTGGTTGCAGATTTACACATACACATATCCAATAGAGACTGTTTGTCACTTTTTTCCCCCAAATCTTTTAAATTCTAATTTTCTTCAATTGCTTGATTTATCAATTTTCAATGAAGTTAGATGGATCCAAATCTTGGGGCTTTTTGTACCCTCTCTGAGGCGTACATATGCTAGGTGTGTAAACAGTTAGGACTGTGATAACTTCCAAGTGGATGGCTGCCTTTGTTATTATTATCTGGCTTCCCTCCTGCTGGAGTCACCTTCTTGGTGCTGATATTTACACAGAGTGCATTTTCCCATCTCTCCCGCCTTCCTGTGTGCTTTTATCGTACATTGTATCTTTCTCTTAAATGGTTTCTGTGCTGGATGTTTTAGAAATCTAATCTGATTATTTCTGTCTTGAGGTAGAGTTTCTGCCTGTTTACATTTGCTGTAATTACTGATATGTGTCACGATAATATTATTTTGGTAATATGTGTCTCGTTCAAGTTCTTTTTCCTTCTTTTCTGTGTTTCTGTTATTCTGTTACCTAATGAGTAGTAGACAGAAGTTGCAGGACACAGGATTCCTGCAGGGTCCCGTGATCACAGGGTGTCTTGCCCAGCGTGATTAGTGCAGTAGATACCGAGCTGCAGGCACCTAGAAATCACTTCTTGGATAGCAATACTAACTCAAGACCCAGATTAGTGCTGTGATTCTTTTTCCAAAGTCATTTGTTACTTGGCATTGCCAAGCACCTATTCCGTGTCTGCTGTTGCTGGGGTTCCACAGGGGGCTGAGTGAAGACCCCAGCCCCTGGCCAGAGGCTGCGTGCTCAGCAGGAAGATGTATCTACCCATGGGGACAACTCCTCTCCCTTGTTAAGAGATGTTGCCAAAGCATCCCCATGACATTTGAAAAAGTCTGGCATTCATGGGGCCACAGTGTTCCTTCAGACAACAATTAGGTGACCCTGATGACAGCTGTATTTGGGGGTGGGTCCATGGTCCGTTTTATCACTGTTTTCTCCTGGGCCAGTCTAGGATGAGATAGATAAAGCCAAAGGAATGAAATTTAAGGAGGCACTCACTTTCAGGTGCCACCTGTCTATTTACAGGGTTCTGAGAATAAGTGCTTCCTTAAAACAGACCCTGGGTACTTGGCTGGCCTGTCCCCGGTCCTGGCCCCAGTCCCCAACTTTCCCTACTGCCTCCTCCACAGCGAAGCCACATGCAAATGGTCATACAAAGTTTGCTGTGTTGTTCTGTGAGTTAAGAAGAAGTTAAACTTCCTGGTAAGCTGGTTTCCATCAAAACTAAATAAACACAATAGAGACCAAGCATGCTGGTTTCACCTGTGACACTCACCGACCTAGTCCATTCCCCAGCTGTTTGACTAGGAGAACCCAGGGGGTTCCGCCAGACAGCCAAGGGCCTTGAATGCCAAGGCTAAGCGCCCACAAAGTGGGAACTGTAGTCGGAGGAGCAAAGCGGAAGAAAGGTCTTTTTGAAAATAACCAGCTTCTATGGTCTTAAGAGACTGAGGTGGGGGTGGAGAGGTGATGGGTCCAGGCCTTTCTGAGATGAGAGGCGCCCAGCTCACTGAGGGGGTTCCACAGAAGTTTGGATGGGGATAGGGCTCAAAAATTCCCAGAAACCCAGTGTGGTGGTGCAGGCCCGTAATCCCAGCACTGCGGAGGCTGAGGCAGGAGGATGGCTTCAAGTTTGAGGTCAGCCTGGGTACATAGTAAGTTCAAGAGCAGCCTGAATTACACAGCAGGAACTTCCCTCAAAAAAGACAAAACAAACAGGGCTGGGGGTTTAGCTCAGCAGCACAAATACCTGCATGGCATGCACAAGGCCGTGAGTTCAATCCCTGGTACAAAAAAAACAAAAACCAACCAAACAAAAAAGTCCCATCAAGTTTCCCTGGCCGTGGTGAGGCCTTAAACATGGAAGGAATAAAAGAAAGTGGCCAATTTGCTTTGAAAAGCCAGCATGAAGTCTGGATATCTGGGTACACTGGAGTAAGAAGAGACAGGATCGGGAGCCCCTCCTCTTCTCCCCTCCCTGTGGCCCCCAGTCCTCCTCCCAGGCATCCCCCTCTTCCTCAGGTCGTGTCTCTTGGAGCCCAGCTCAAAATGTCCCCGGGCCAGGTCTCCTTATTGTTATCAGGCTGAAAAGGAGGCTGTGACTCTGAAGCAGAGATAAAAGTTAAGCGCAGATTTGACTGCCCAGAAAACATCGATGACTTCATCCACCTGAGTGCTCCCAGGGGGGCAAGTGCTCCGGGCTGGGAGCTGCCAGACCAGTTCAGCCAGTTCTCGGTCTTCACAACCAAGCCTGGACTTAAACAAAGGCCCGGGCCCATGAATAGAAAGCATTCAGAGGCAGGGCTGAGTCACTCTGCAGCCCTACTGCGCGCCTGCGTCTAGACAGGGGCAGGACAAGGTCTCTGTTTACTTTCTGGGCTCCCCGGGCACTGCCCCTCCCTCCCTCCCTTGCTCTTTACAATCCTTATCTGGCACACATCACCCCGGAGCTCCCAAACAGAACCCCAGATGTAAAGGAGCAGAACAGTTAACAGAATTCAAGTGCCCGGGCTCAGGAGCAAGGCGATTTCTCAATTCTAACTGTCTGATTTTAACGCTAGGGACCGTGATCATGACAAAAAAATATTCAAGCCATGTCTGAGATAAAAACTGGGGTGGGCAGATTCTCCAGGGAACCTGGGGCACCTACCCAGCAGGAAGCAAACAGCTGTCCTGCACATGTGGGTCCCCATCCCCCTCTAAAATTGTGTGTTCAGCTGTGCTGTTTTTTTTTCCCAAAAATGTGACCACAAGTCACAGGGAAAGGGATGCCTGCTCAGTAGCACCTTTGCCCACTGGGGAAGATCCAAATCTCAGCCTGCGTTCAGCGCTATCCTGACCCATAATTCCTCCTCCTCCTTTCCTTTTCCAGCATTTTCTCATTAGTAACTGGCCCAGGGCCCCGCACCCACCAACTGCTCCAATTCTGCCTCTCCTGGGCCCTGGGCTGGCCCTCCCTCCTGCCCTCAGAATGCTCCCTTTTATAACTTTTTGCTTCTCAGATGCTAATGTGTCTCAGCACCTCCCCAAGCCTCTGGTGGGCTCCTGCTCTCCTGGGACTTCTCTTCCCATGCAAACTTCTCTTCATCCATGTGCGCCCTGAACCCAACACCCAGAGGAATAAACAGCGCACACCACTGGGAGCTCCACTGGGGAAGAGAATGAGGTGGAGAAGAAGGATCCAGAAGCTTTACGTGGACAAGGAGGATGGTGGCTTTGGATGGCATCCGTGCTGGAAAGTTCTGGTTTATTAAAGACCACAGAAGTGATGCTCCAGGGGTCAAGGAGAAAGCACCTAGCATGTGAGCGCAGGTGACTCAGAGAACAGAGGAGGCATGGCGCTTGAATTCAGAGGAGACCTCGGCAGAAGAGGAAGAGGCTGAACAGAGGCAGAGGTTCGGGCAAGAGGGTCAGCCCAAACTGCTCTGTCCCTCACCCATGCCAAGCCTTGATGCCCAGAGAACAGGTGAGGACCCTGGGCACGGTACCAGGTGGTCCTGATCAGACTCTCCAAGAGTCCAGCTTCCTCCAAGTGAGAGAAAGGAAGGGCGTGTGAGAAGGGCTCATACCAGGCTTACAGATTTAGGGAGGCTCAAGTTGGATTCTGAACATAACTCTTATTTTTATTTTATTTTATTTTTTCAAGACGTAGATATGCTTATTCCTCATGACAGCTGAGACCAATGACAAAAGTTGCCTGGCTGGTGGGAGTCCCTTGCCACCTAAGAGCACGTGTGGTACCCTGTTTTGTGTCCCACAGGCTTTGGGGATTTCTAACACCATTTTCTCCTGGTTTCTGAGTCCCATGTGGGCTCCTTTATAAATGACCTTCATGCGTGGTTTATTATAACACAAGACCAAGAGGTGAGAGGAGGTGGGGAGCAAGCTGGAAGGGGCAGGGCCTGCGGCTTGCGTCCTACAGGTCACCCCACGCCAGAGCCTACTGCTCCAATGTGATTTAACCCACAGTGAAAGCAGAGGGTGTAGTGGGGTCTACAGATTTTTTAGAAGCATAACACTGGAGCACGCTCGTCTATGAAGAGGCGCTAATTTCGTGTCCATTTCAAAAGAGAAAGAAGAACAACTTTCCCTCCTGTCACAAAATCTGGCTCGCTGTCCCCTACCTCATCAGCATGGCTGAGCACAGAGGCTCAAGTGTCCACCGGGGACGTGCAAAGGTGTCTTGATTTTCAGTAAGGAAACAGCACGCTGTCCCAGGAGCCGTGTGGGATCTAAGTGTAGAAATAACTGGGAAGGTTCCTAGCATGGGCGAGCACACAGCAGGAGCCATACCAGTGTCCCTTCCCCAGCCCTGAACCTTGGAGGACTTGCAATCACAAGGGAACAGAGTTGGTTTTTTGCTATAGTCAGTCTGGGTCGCAGGCCTGTACTATGCGGCCTTGTGACAGCAGCCCCTTGAAGCTCAATACCCCCTTCCCAGGGAGACCTCTGTGTCCACCAGTGTCCTCTCTCCATGTCCCTCATAGCCCTAGCTGGGCCTCCCTTTAGCTGCACCCTGAGGGGAGGGCCAGGTGGCCAGCGTCCACTGGAAACCAGATACACATGAGTCCTTGTAAGAGAATAAGTAAGTAGGCAAATGAAAGGAAGGAAGGAAGGAAGGAAGGAAGGAAGGAAGGAAGGAAGGAAGGAAGGAAGGGAGGGGAGAGGATGGGGCCAAGATGGTGGCAGAGGCTTTCTTTTCCATGGAAAATTCTTTGTTTTTAAGACTTCATCTAAATTGAATTTCACTATTGATTATTCGAACTTAGAAAGGGAGAAATGACTCTTTCCCCTTCCGAGACTAGCACATGGATGATGAAGAGTACGCTGTGGAACAGTCCACGGCGGCTCTGGAATTTGGAGTTCATCTTTGCCAGGTGTGCAAATCCTTCTGGCTGTGCAACTGGGGACCCTGCTTGTGCCCTTAACTCAAGTGCAGCGTCCCCTGCACCGTTACCCACCTTCCCCTACCACACTGTGCTGAGTACCTTCAGCCCCAGCTGCACGGAGCCTCTGCCACAACCACTGTGCCCTGTCCGCGTCTCTCTGTCCCCAGGGACTTCTGCCACTGCTGAGCCTTGCACAAAGTCACTCTTATTTTACATACTAACAGCTCGCTGCCTGGAAGACAGCCAACAAATGCACCCCAATGCTTGAGTTGCATCTGCAGGGAATTATTTCCTTCATTTTCACATATAAAATTAACACAAGCGTAAACACTCAGCGTACGCAACTTACACAAATCAGGGAAAGCAAGAGTTCTTCTAGACCCGCCCACTTTCCACTGGCATTTTCTTTTCTGGGCTTTGACCAGTTATCTCTTTATCCATTTTTCTACTGGGCTGTTGGTTAATAGAAATTCTTGGTAGAAGCTTGACAACAATCCAGATTGTTTTGTTTGTACGTGTCTCTTTTTGTGTGGGCATAGGAGGAGGTGCACTTAGATGCACACGGAGACAAATAGGTTACAGACGTCTCCTACCCCCGATGGCTTGTTTTATCTCAGTGTGTAGCTGGTTCTGAATCAGAAGTTTTGCATTTCGGTGGAGGCAGATTTATCACCCTTCTTCCACTTGCCTTTGTGGTTGGTGTCTTGCTCAGGGCTTTCCCAGATTCCCCCAAGGTCATCAACACGTCCCCCCACATTTTCCTTTGGGACTCTAGCCTTTCTCCGGTGGGGACCCCAATGCCCAGCACAATGCCCACCCCCCTCCCACGATGAGACCCAGCTCCCGTGGGTCTCTCTTCGGGAGAATTTCGAGCTTGTTTTTGCTGCACGATGTAGGAACTTCTTCCCCAATTCTTGAAACAATTTTCTGTTTACCGCTGGCTCTTTGGGCACCCGGGTGGGGCGAGGAGGGCAGCCAGAGTCAGCAGAGAGGCTGCTCTTCCCACTGAGCTATTTCCAGTCACTGTTCGTTAACGCATTAGAGAATTCCGCCAGAGATAAAGGTCCGAAGTACCCTCCTACCGGTTACTCTCTGCTCCCTGCAAAGCTCGGGCATTTGTCTGCCTGCCCCGCTCTTTTGGCACGAGGAAGGGTGACTGATCTCTGTGTGACTTTTTGTTGGCCAGGCTTCCCAAAAGGAAACGTCTGCCAGCAGAGGAGCAGGGAGGTGAGAATCTGTTTCTGAGTAGAGGCAGACACACTCTGAGTGGAGCAGAGAGCAAGCGTGGACTGCTGCTGACTTTTGAAACCTGGTGTTAGGCTGTTAGAGGTCACCATTGTTTTCTTACCTTGGTCATCCCTGAGATTATAATCTGCGATCCTACACTGCGTGTACAGTATGTTACAATGACGCAACTATCTTGTTAAGTTTGCTATGTGTGGAACATGGGGTTATCCCGGAAGGGGACGTGGGACACCATGTCATGTTGTACAGTTAGGGAGACACACACTGCGACAGGTCAGTAATGCACCTTTGTCCCACTCTTTGGTGCCCTTACTCTTTGACGCTCTTTAGAAACAATGTGAAATAAAAAATCCCCTCGCTGATCATGAAGAGCTCGTTACAGACCTAAGAAAGTGAAGCAGAAACTAAAGCCTTCGTGGATCCTGGCAGGGGAGTAGGAGACCGTCCACTGCTTCCTTTAGGATTTAAACAGAGAAGCCACGTAGCCCATGAAAGTGGCCCCCAGCCCCTAAGATGCCCACATGACGCCACATTACAGCACTGCATTCTGTCCTCGAGTGGACCTTCCAGTGGGAGGAATGTCCCCTGAGCCCACGTGGCTGAATGGTCAACTGTAGCAGGAATCAGAAGTCAAGGGTGAGAAGCCTCTGTGCTCTTCTCCCTTCCCACTGTGGGACCTCAGAAGAGGACTTTTCCCTCTCTGGGCTTCGGTTTCCCCATTTGTAAAATGGAAAGCGTGTGTTGTAGCTTGGGTCCTGAGTGCCCCTCGAAGCCCATGTGTCCAAGGTGGCTCCCAGTCTATGGTGCTACTGGGAGGTGGTGAGACCTTTAGGAGGTGACTCCGGGGAGGGGAAGTTAGGTTATTGGGGGCCAGGCCCTCAAAGGGGACATTGGGACCTGCCCCTCCCCCCACTGTCCAGTCATCGTGAGATGAATGAGATCTACCAGTAGTTCCCCCATGACGTGCCGAGCTGCCACAGGCCCAGAACCAACAGTGCCAAGTAACTGAGACCGTGATCCAAACTAAAACTGACTTCCTCATTTATCTCTTCTATCTCATTTATCTCAAACAGTGTTACTATTGTGATAGACAGCTAGCTAATGTGTGTCTTACTGTGTTTTCTGCTGCTATAACAGAATGCCACAGACTAAGTGATTTATGAAGGAAAGAAATTTATTTCTAATGGTTCCGGAAGCTAGACAGTCCATGACTGGAGGGCCACATCTGGTGATTCGAGCTCTCACACTGCTGAGAACTCACTTTTAGGAGAAGACCTTTCCGACAGTGGCTGCCCCACTTCAAAGATAAGAGTAACCTACTGTGGGCCTGGGGTTGTTATGCGCCAGTCTCCTCTTAAAAACCCAACATTTTTTTATCTTTTTGAGACATGGTCTTGCTATGCAGTTCAGGCTGGTCTTGAACTTGCAACGATCCTCCTGCCTCAGCCTCCCAAGTGCTGGGATTACAGGAGTGTGCCACCACATCTGGCTAAAGACCCACTTCTTAATATCATCACTATGGCAATTAAACTTAGCATATATTTTGGAGAATACATTCAAACCATAACTGAGAGGATCCCATCTATATCCTTATGCTCATAAAATGTGTAATTGTAAAGCCAACTAGGTAAATTGCTAATGAGAAGACACACAATTGCTAGCACAGCTCCCAGTATGACAGCCAGGCCTCACCCACCTCAGGGCCTTCACTGTCCCCCCAACACAGGGGTGGCAGCACCCTCACAGCCTTCTGCCGCTAACAACCTTCCTGTCTGAATACAGAATTGACCAGGTCTACCAAGTTTACTTTGTAAAATAAAAGCTGAAGACATTAAAAACTAGACTTTTATAAGTTTTTAAAGTTTTATGAATTTTATAAGTTGAAATCCAACATGCAGATCACAGACAGAAATGTCTCTTGGGGCTTCATGGTTTTCTAAAATGGCATGTGTCTTAGTTACTTTTTGCGTTGCTGAGACAAAATACCCAACACTGACAAGTTAAGGGAAGAAAGGTCTATTTAGCTCACGGTTTGTAGAGGTTTCAGTCCATAACTGACTGGCTCCAAGGCAGGGTGACATGGCAGATAGCTATCACAGAGGGGAAACAGTTCATGATAGGCAGAAGGAAACAAAGCAGCAAGGGACAATTAATTATGGGTCTTTCTGTCCCCTACATCTCATCCAGGCTACCTAGGATGGGCAGCACTCATGCCCTTAATTCTTGATCCTAGCATTTCACCATGGATCAATTCCAATGCCACACACTCTAGATTCAGCCACCTCTGAAAAACTCCACCTATGACAGGTTTTGGGGGGACATCCAGACAGAAGCCATAACAGCATCTGAGGAACATTTTACCTCAGAATTGGTATTTGGGTGCAGAGTTCCCACAGCCAGGGCTGCATGAAGCAGACGTGGAGGTGCTCAGGCCTGTGGAGAGAGGAAGGCCCTTCCTGTGGAAATGCAGCCCTCTGGCTTCTCCATCTGCACACAGCCCAGGTGCCTCAGCAAACCCGGCCTGCTGGGTCTCCTCAGAGGGCGCCAGCAGCTCCTGCATGCTGGAACCATTTGTCTTGGAGGCTGCGGAGACCAGACCAGACTGTGTGGAGGGTGATCTTTGAAGCGACTAATTTACATTTTTTATTAGTGTATGTTTGCAATATATAATAGAGATGTTTGTTTTAAGGGATTATTAAAGGTATCTCTGGGCAATTTTTAAAACCAGTTCTGGAAACAGAAAAAGGTAACCGCTGGCTTCACATGGGGTTTCCAGTGCCACGATGGACCTGAGGGGAAGAGGCGTCTATAGAAAGTGGCAGGGGTCTTGCTGAACAGAGAGGCTGCGGGGGGGGGGGGGGGGGGGGGGGGGGGGATGGAGTGAGGTAAAGGGTCAGTGCCCGGATCCAAGGAAGGATGGTTCTGGAAGTTCTCCAAGGTTATGGTGCCAGGATTAACAAAAATTTCCTAACTGGCTGTGCCTTGCCCATCTGCCCTCTGTCACCAGCTCAGGTCTCCCTGCCTTGGTGTCTCAGGAAGGACTGGCCTGCATCTTCCATCCCAAGCTGGTTTCACCCGGTTTCTTCTCTTACATGTGACTGTTCTCCTCCCCAGCCCAGTGATCTCAGTCAAACAAATTGGTGAACCCATCATGGTGGCTTCTGTTCACAGGCCTGAGAGGGACACATGCTCTGGGGACAAATCCCACTCCTCCAGGCTGGGGCAGGCATCTTTTGAAATGGCCGCATCCTCAAAGTGAGGTTAATAGTGCCCACCTCACAGGTTATGTTGATTGGATAAGAAGGCTCAGCTTAGCAGGGCCCGGGGACCCTGCTGTAATCTCAGTATCCTGGGAAGCTGAGGCAGGAGAATTGCAAATCTGAACCCAGCCTGGGTAGCTTAATGATTTAGCAAGATCTTATATCAAAAAAATTTTAAATAGGCCAAACATATAGCTCCTGGGTCAATTCCCAATAGTGAAAATGGAGAGAAAAGAGGAAGAAAGAGAGGGAGAGAGAGGGGAAGGATGGCATGGAGGGAAAGGGGAAGGAGGAGAGACGGGAGAGGAAGAGAGGAGAGGAGAAGGACTGTGGAATCGTTCAAACAAGCTTTCTTCCTTCTTCCTCTTTCCTCCCTTCCCTGTCCCTGAATGTGACCATGTTTCCTTGAGAGGACACCAACAAGGCTCCTCCCCAGGGCCAGCTTCTAGGAAGCTCACACATCAGGGGTCCCTTGGAGTACCTAAATAAAACATGTTATGGCATTTTATGCGGTTGTCTTTCTAGCACTGCACCCATGTCCCCCTCTAGATAGACGCACTCCCCGTCAGACTGGAAGGCCCTGCCGGATTTATATAAAACACCTCCCACTCTGCGGCTGGCAAGTCCCCTGGATTTATTTTAGAATAGTCATTTTCTATCTCCTTAGGGAATCATGCTGCCAGCATGACCACTTTACTGGAAGGATCCAATAAAGTAAGCAACGGGTGGTCTTTTAGGTCCGGGGTATGATATAATCGTGTTATATATAACAAGAGGCAGCACAGATTAGTAGCTCAAAGCTTGGGCTGCTGGGTTTGAATCTTGGCATTGGCATTGCTAGCTCTGTGCTAGCTCTGTTCTGCCTAAATGACCCTCTGGGGAGGGACAGAGGCGGCCTGCGTCTCTGCTGACTCCTGTCCAGCCACATGTCAGGGCCTGGCACAGGTATGGGATCAGCCAGAGTGACTGCCCTCCCGGGCGGAGGGACGGGTGCACCGGGAAAGCTCAGGGGTCAGTGGAGCCAGGGGAGGGCAGGAAGCTGCCCGGACGCAGCTGCAGGGTCCGATGCTGTCTTGGTCTCACCCTACATAGCAGTGATCTTCAGCTTACAGTGAAGCTCAGTCTGGATAAACCCATCATAAGCTGCAAATACTGTTGAAAATGCAATCACAACTGGGAAGCACCCTAGCTTAGCAATGCGGTGGCTCACTGTGGCGTGTCGTGGTTTCCCCGCGTGACCATGTGGATGACCAGGAGCTACACTCACAGCCACTGCCCGGCGTCCCAAGAGCCCTCTGTGGTATGTGGGGAAAGACAAGAGCCCAACTCACAGCGCGGATAAAAAATAGAACTTCGAATCGGTGCAGGTCAGGGGCATCTGCAGAGCCCCAGGTGGGTCTATTTTGGAGTCCATGGTGTTCATGGTGGGGGGAGGGAGGGATATTTTTAAAATTCAGAGCCACTCGGAGCTAAAAGCCATCTTTATCTGTAAAACAGCAGCCTCCTGGGGAAACGGTGGGCGTCAGATGGAGATATGCACACCAAACAAAGACTGAGCAGAAACAAGCCTGGTGCCATCCTTGAGATCAGTTCTGGAATCGTTTTCAAGCTCATTTCCCTTTCTTTTCATTAAAAACTGTCCTGGCAGCCACGGAGCACAGAAGGACAGCAGGAGAGGCTCTTGTTCCAACAGGGCCGCCTTCTTGGGAGGCTCGCGGGCTTCTTTGAGCTGATTTCCAGAGGACACGGATGCATCCCAGGGCTGGCAGTCAGAGAGGCCTTCAGTCCCAGGTGAGACTTTTGAGGTCCATTGCAGTGGAGAGGACCTGTTCTGCTGTTTCTTGGGGGTTTGTCTGAAGGGTGTGTTTCTCATGGTTCCCTATGGTACCCCAAGAAACCAAGCAGTAGCCTCTAAGGAGATCCTCACACCCCAAGGAAGAGACCAAGCCTGTGTGAGGCTGGGGGGAGTATCTGCAGCATTTTCCGGGTGCAGCGCCGTCTCAGTAGGTGACGGTTCCCAGGACCCACGCATCCCTTCCACGGTGCTGTGGTCGGGGCCAGGCAGGCAGCACGGTGGAAGCACTTGGTGCCTGAACCCTAAGGAACTTGTCACTTGTCCTTCATTGTCTGGTGTGAACTTGAAACACTATAATATAAGAAAGGAAGGATTCTCCTTTCCCCAGGAGCAAACCCAAAAAGTGTCCTTGGAAGCTAGCAGTGGAAGTTAGAGCTGTAGTTGAGGGGCAGCTGTCCTGGGTGGCGGGAGCAGAGGGGCTCCCATGGCCAGAGTGTTTGTGTCCCCTTGGATTCAATAGCAGTACCCCTCATCCCCCACCCTGAGTGTTAGGATCCCCACATATGCCTTTGTGGGCACACGAACAGTGACCCACAAGATTACTGCAGTCCCGACAGAGACCATGGTGAGGACAAGAGCCTGTGGTCCCTCCCGACAGGGCAGCTGGGTCTCCGCTGACCCTCCTCAGCTAGGAGGGCAGCCAGGGGCCGCCTGTTCATCTCATTTCCATGAGAAGTCGGAAAATACAGATTTAACTTTATTTTTGAGTTTGCACAAATTTATCAAAATTGACATGCTTAATATTCTCTTCAGTGAGCAACCTGCTGATTGCCTTTCTAAGGGTTAGCTGTGGGTCCTTAAAGATTTCAGGATAACGAGGGTTACCTCCACTTCCCCAATCACAGTTCCTTCAAGAATGAAGTTCCGCCTCCCTGCATTGTCCAGGCTGACCTTGAACTTGGGCGCAGGTCATCCTCCCGCCAGGTGGGAGCACAGCCATGAGACACCATGCCTGCCTTGTTTATCCGCAACTCTTCATTGTTTCTGAAAACTGCTTGCACTGTGTGCATCATAGCAAGGTGACTCCACGCACCTTTATTAAAGTCTTCATAACCTGGACCAGAGCAAGCCATTGAGATGCGTACTCGTTACTCAGGTAAAGCTGGTCCAGGTAAGTCAGACTCCGGCATTTCAGCTTCTGGATTTCCAACGCCTCCATGTCCATGGCGGGAGGCTGACTGTTGTTTAGGACCCGAGTTCTCATCCTGCTTTGGTGAGTAACTGGCCATTAAATGCCATCAAGTGCCACATTCCACCCGTGTGCAGCACTGCTCCTAAGAGATACACGTGGGCTCCACCTACAGAGCTTTCCTGTGCACAAGCAAACAGGGGCTCGGCTCTTGGTTTGAGCACTCTGGTGACTCTGCATGTGCGTTCATCAGGACTCAGATGTCCCTACACGAATTTTATTTTAAATGTGAAGATTCAGTTCCTGGTTTTCAAATCCTGATGAATAACACAAACTTCAAATCTGTGTGTGTCAAAGCACACGCCAGCCTGAGTGTGGCTCCCAAGCCTCCAGTCTGGGAGCAACCTCAGGGAAGACCTGACATCATTTTGCTGCTTGGAGGAAGGTTACCAGGGGCAGAGAGTCCTCATCTGCTGTGGCCCACCTCGCCTGTGGGTGGTGTTGGCTGCCATCAGGGCCCTAGCACTGTGGAACCACTTCCGGTTACATTCCCAACATCCCCAGCGTTCCCTAACTGGGGACTCAGGCTCTTGTCTTTGGGCTTAGGGCTGCTGGGGAGGAGTGGAGAGATAACCTCCTGGGCGTTCAGGAGAGGAAGGAGAAGACAGAGGAATGAGTGCACCTGGAGACCAGCTTCCCATTCATTGGTCTCCAACGTAGCATCCCCACTTCCCACCCACACCTGGGAAAGGTAAGCCAGCCTTGAGGGAGAGACTTCATCTGAGCCACTTGATCTAGAACCCTTCAAACCCAGTATGCAGAATTTTCACCCGTGACTATTTGTGCAGAAAGCCATCTGTCCCACCCACACCCAACTGTACATGCGCTCTCTCCTTTTGGGAGGTTCTGGGAGAAGTCAGCCTTCTGCTCTTTCTGAGAGACTGAATCTATGGGCACAGTGAGACCATCTATCAAGACACAGCACTGGCCCACCGCCTGCAGCCAGCAAGCCGGGAAGCCAGACAGCAATCCCTCTGGCAACTGCCCTAAACTCCCAAAGACTTGGTTGTAATTATTTCCCTCAATTTTTTTGTCCTCGCTTCCAATTTAGGGCCCACAGGAGGAAGCCAAAGTGTATCCCTCTCCAGTAACTTACGATGCTTCCGGTTAGCAACTGGTGACCTGCTCCCGTAGGCCAACAGCCTCGGGTCCGGGATCCTCTGGAACCTTCCCTGGCTGCTACTCTCACGCCTTTCACCCCACTCCTGCGCCTGCCTTTCAGTGTCTGCCAGATGCGAGGGACAGTGGCTGGTTCCCTGGGCAGGGAAAGCTCCAAATACACAGCCTTGCTGGTTCTCACTGGTTGGGTTTTGTGTCCCATACCCATCAGTTTGGTTGTGAGCTGGGGTCTTTCTGGGCAGGTGACGGCCAACTGCTTGACTGAAGCACACCCCCCACCCCAGCCCACCCCACCCCACCCCATGCATGAACCCTGCAGAACAGACTCAGCAAAGGAGATGATCCCCAAGGCGCAGATGTAACCCACTGTCCCAGAGACGCATTTGAAATCATTGTGTTTTGACCAAAACCTTCATTAGCCCAGAGACAATGGAGCGATTGTCCCATGGCAGACAAAGGAGAGCGCTGGAGTCTCGCAATGGAGCCACCTGAGTGGCCCTGGGTACAGATTTCCACAGGCCGATGGCCAACAGCAGGGAGGGCAGAGCCATGAGCTATGGGTGGGTGGCAGTGACCGTGGGAGAAGCCACCCTGCCACCTCCTTGTCAGAAAGACTCACAAATATTTTTATCAGAGAAAGACATCTCACCCTCGGAATCCATAATAATGGTGCAGATTCCCACCTTCCTAGGTCACCACACCCACCTCCAACTCATCCAGAAAGGGCTTGGGAGAGGGATGACATTTACTAGGGTAAGGACCAACACTACCACAGGTGGAGAACCTTAAACACACTGACCCTGTATTTTGCTGGGAGAAGTGGCAGTGGAAATGTCTTACACCAATGACAAGGGAGAAATAGGATCATTTTGAAGTGCATTCTTGTCCCCACCCCAGTTTTGGATTTTTAAAAAGCTTTCAGAGAAGAATTCAAGTTTCCTTCCCAACCTGACTGGACACCACTCAGGCTCTGCAGGAGGGGGTGGGGGAGGTGAGGAAGACTCCCAGCCCTGGCACAGACCCAGGGAACAGGAAGCGAAGGTGCTAAACCACCTTTGTTCTGTTTCAAGAACGTCTGCCAATTACTTAAAGCAAGGCCCCGATTCTGCTCTGTTAATTAAGTTGACATCGCGGAATTTACTAGAAGAAAAGCCGTCTGGAAATGTGCTCTCTCCTGTCTCAAGGTTTCTGCGGCATCACGTGACAGAGCAGTTGCTATGGTGATTATCAGTCGCGAGTGGATTGTCCACAAGTTGAACTTGCATCTGACAAGTCAAATTTGTCAGTTTGGGGAAAAGTAGAGAGGGTTACTGTTTTTTTTTTCTTTTTTCTGGAAGCGATTTCCTTGGCTCCCGTAGATACCTTCTCTTTTCCAGCCAGGAGGCTTTCTCCACATTGTAGTCCCAGAGTGTTTTTGTTTCTCTCCTGTGATCTGTAGTATCAACAAGAAATTGTCACAGCTCGTGACAAGAGTGTGACAGAGCGGCTCTTTCTAATAACTTCGGGATAAAATAAAACACGTTCTGAGATGCGACTACAGATCTAATAGGAAGCCACGATCACAGCTGTGCCTTTTCTGAGATGAGTGTGGTCTGCCAGACACTGGTTTCTCGCCAAAAAGAGTCAGTTTCCTTCGTTGGCATGAACAGCCCTTCACCCCATAGCTAGTGATCGTGAGTGTGTGTGCGTGTGTGCGCTGGTCTTTGTCCCTCAGCAGGTAATGACTTTCATGGCCTGGCTTTATCAGATTGAAAATGAAAAGCCATTTAATAAAGCCAGCTCCATCAAACCAAGAGACTGCAGGAAGCAGAGGGCGGGGGGCAGGCCGGGGTATTGCAGAGAGGGACGGGGAGGCCGGGCATTTGTCTGACGAAGGCTGTCAGCGTGGCTTTGATGGGGGCCAGTGGAGGCTCCCCCATGCCAGGTGAGCGCCTGCCCTGGGCCAGAGCCCGTGCCTAGCTCGTACTCCTTTGGTTCAGGGCCTCAGCTGGGCCCGGTGTAATAGGTGTCCTTATGCAGTGTCCAGTCCGTGAAGGACCTTACCTGCCGTGACTTGGAGCATGAGTGCAGCTATTAGACCCAGCCAGCTAAGGCCCTTGAGGCCAGACAGATGCCCATCTTCTTAGACACTATTAAAGTTTGGAATTTTTTTTAATAAGACAGGATCTCACTGTATTCCAGACTGGCCTTGAGTTACACACTGTGCAGCCCAAGCTGACCTCCAACTTGCTACGATCCTCCTGCCTTAAGTCTCCCAAGAGCTGTGATTACAGGCGTGCATCACCACACCTGGCTTATTATCTGAATCTTAAATATTTTCCGAAAGCCCTCATGTTAAAGGCATGGTCCCCACTCCACACAGTTATTGGGAAGGAGTAAAACCTTTGAAATGTGGAGCTGAGTGGGCGGAAGTGAGGTCAGAGGGGTTGAGCTGGGCCCAGCCCATTCACCCCTTTCTGTCTTTTGCTTCCTCTACCACATGTGTCCTGTGCCCCAGAGCAACGGGGGCCAACTGACCATGGAATGAAATTTTCAAAAGCATGAACCAAAGTGAACCTTTCTTCTTTTGAATTGATTGTCTCGGGTCTTTTGTTACAGTAATGTAAATCTGAGTAACACAAAACCTTTCCAGCCCCTCCCATGAGTTCAGACCTGCCCTAGAAGAAGGTGCCTGATGCCCAGGACAGCCTCAGTATGGGTAGGAAGGATGGCTCTGTGTCCAGCATCATCCCCTTTGTTAATGACAGGGTGATCCTTCCCCTTCTGTGTATAGTAGAAAAGGTTCCTGCAGACATAGACACCTGGACATTTCATCTGCAGGATCCTCAAGACCAAACCAGGAAAAGCCAGTTTTGCAGTGTGATTTTCTGACTCATGAGACAGAGTAGTGCCGGACCAGTAGCCACACCCAGACTTCCAATCCGTTGCCCTGGCAAATTTCATTTTAATCTCAACATCGAGTTAAAACAATAAGAAAAACCATACAGCTGTGCGCATAGTTCTCTCTCATAGCTAAAGCGGGGACTGGGGTCTCCTCATTTAGCTGAGCCCCTCAAAGCACTTGGAGATACAGGCTGCGAGGCCAGGAGGCCAGAGGCACAGGGTTTAAAGACCACCTGCTCTCATGGAAAAATGCTAGAAATTGAGTAATGGGAGGCAGCAGCTGAGAGAGAAGAGGAGAGAGGGAGGGGACCCCACAGCACACAGGAGGCTGGCATAGGAAACTGGCCATAGCCAGGATGGCAGTTCCTGTTTTATCTTGTGCCTCATCACAGATCCAGCATTTCTGTCCAAAAGGGGGGAGCTTGACCTGAGATGGATCATCCTGACACCAAATCCTCAGGGCTACAGGACCCGGGATGTAGGAAAGAAGATTCAGTATCCTTGGATCTTTCCTCCCTGGAGAATCAGCAGGAGTTGGCACTGGTCACCGCCCTGCTGCAGACTCCAGAGGGATAGTCCAGTGGCTCCCACGGTTGGGGCTCTGAGGCTGTTGGCTCGGGAAGACATTGCCCCAGCACATTCCACACTAGGACTGACCAGCGGACGACCAGACTCCACATTTCTGGTTAACCTCCTGTGGCTGCAGGGTCCTTGCTCTTGGCCCCAGCCCCAGAAACCACCGCTCATGTAAAGTCTTGTACCCGGAAGAGTGGGGCTCCAGGGTTGCCAGCCAAGCAGGATCCCCTGTGGTCAGTGGTGCTGGGGGAATTGCAGGGAGCTAAGGGAGGACAAGAGCACTGCTGCACAGAGGTACCATAGCATGTCACTTGAGCGTGGGGCATAAGCAGCCTGCTGGCACCAGATGCACACAGAGACTACGAAAGGCACCTAGTGTTGAACGGGGCCGCCCGTCCTCTGTCAGCTTGGATGTCTGGAGCCCCCTTTCCTTAACTCATGGAGGACAACAGCCCCTTGCAGTGCAGGACCGAGTACTGCGGGTCCTGCTCTGCCCTGCGAGGGTTGCTGGGCTCAGGGAGGGCAGGCAAGACTCCCCTCCTATCTTCACGTCCACCTCCTATCTGCGTCACCACAGGGCAGTGGGGCCACGTCCAAGGCCAAGGGCTCTGCTGGACACAAACCAGGAGGTGGCTCAAACACACCCTTAGTATCTGCCATCCTCTGTTATGAGGAACAAAGAAAAATGTCTTCTAAGCACGGTACTCTTGAGAAATTTACGAAGGTTTTTGTGAAGGCAGCCCCAGGTGACCTCGTGTCCAGGAGGGGTGAGGCTGGCGCTGTCAGGACCGTGCGTGCAGTGGGAGCAGGATGAGTGTGCAAATGCCCGGCTTCGAGGCTGTCATTTTATTTTCCTAATTGCTGCCAGGCACGCGTCTCTGTGTGCTCAGGGCTCTCTTGTGCCTTCCTGTGGAGACAAATACGCGCTCGAGCCCCTGACTGTAACAGACTGAAGTGGGTGCACCACGCAGCGCCCCCTCCCATCCCAAGCATCGGAGACACTGCAGGGCCAGCGCTGGGGTAAAGGGGTGCCCGTACCTGCCTCTGTCTGCCTCTACCTCCTTCCTCCTGTTAGCACACTACAGGGAGATGCAGAGTGCTCTGGGAGTACTTGGGGACAGCTGGCCACTCCCACACCTCCCAGGTCCCCACACACCAGCTCCCTGCAAAGCTTTGTTAGTTCTTGATTTGCGTGAGGGCCTCTTCACTTAATTCTGAGATCCGGCCCTAGAGGGGTTACCACTTCCATCTGCATTTCACAGGAGAGGCATCACCCACAGTGAGAGTCTGGCCACACTGGTTAGCCCAGGGCTGTGTTCTAGCCCTGCTTCCCACCCCCACTGTGGGTGAACGATGGATTGATTGAGGCCTCTCCAGGGCCCTGCTGTGGCCTCCACTCCCCACACAAGACTTCGAGGAGACTGGTCCCCCAGGGCCCTCTATGCACAAGCCTATCTCACTCCCCTGAGGAGAGCTGGAGTGAAACTCTCTCAACCCAGGCCTGGGCATTGATAGGCAGAGACATACCAGGATTCTGCAGGACCTAGTTATTCCCTAGGTGATGGGCAGTTGCATTGGTGTGGTCCAGAAAGGCAGCCAGGGGACAAGAGGCTCGGGCAGGGATCAGCCCCATGAGGACTGACCGGTGACCCTGACACCATCACCTCAGCATTTTCCTGTAAATGACTCAAGTTTGTCCTTGTTTATAGCAGAGTAATACTCCACGGTGTGGAAATACCACATTTTCTTTATCTATTCACCTGTTGGTGGCTATATCAGATACTTCCAATATAATGTTTAGCTGTTACCAGTTGTGCTGCTATAAATAGCATATGCATGGATCACTGTATGACGATGTCTTTAATTCCTTCGGTCACTCAAAATACTTAATGCTGTGTTGTTCAGGGAAGTAACATCAAGGAAAAAAGTCTGCACGTGTTCAGTACAGATGCAATATTTTTTAGGATTGGGGATTTAGCTCAGTGGCATAAGTGCCTGCCTTGCAAGCTTGAGGTCCTGAGTTCGATCCCCCGGACCGATTAAAAAAAAAATCCAAAGCAGATGCAACTTTTAAAAATATTTTCAGTTCACAACTGGTTGAATCCATAGATGCAGAATCCATCTGAGGGCTGAGGGTGGACACGTACATGTTCACATGAAATTATATAAATACCATTATGTATGAGTTTGTAATTATGCAAATACGAGATTTTTTACAGCATAAATATATGTGAGATTATAAAAGCATGTACATAAGAACGCCTGACATGAGGCCAGGGGTTTAGCTCAGCGGCATAAGCGCCTGCCTTGCAAGCACACAGTCATGAGTTCAATCCCTGGTATGAAAAAACAAAGAATGCCTGACATATACAAAGTCTATAGATGACATTGTTGTTGATCTTCTTCTCTTTCTTCCTCTTCCCCTTCCTCCTCTTCCTCTTTTGGTTAGGGTTGCTGTTCACCTTATGATTAGAAATACAGTTTTGGAGTCAGGCAGCCTGGGCTCACGTCTCCATCTTGCCTCTTAATATCTCTGTGAGCAGAGCCAGTTTCCTCAGCCTACCTCAATGTCAATACTTCAAAAATAAATTAGAAATTGTGGGCCTTAAGTGCACCAGGGACTCCTTTTCTTCATGTGAGACAAATCTGGACTGAGGGAGTCCAGGATCCCTGCTGAGTCATCTTCCTTGAAGCCTCCTTCTGGAACATTCTTCTTATCACATCACACGTGCCGAGTGTTGGGCCACGGCCATCCCTCCCTGCCAGGGTGTCTGGGAGACAGCTTTGCAGTGGGTACTATGCAGGCCGATGAAATCAGCATCCCCCCCCCCAAGAAGGGGCCGGGGGGCTGGGCAGTGGAGGTCTCCCTCACAGGCACCCTATGTTTCCCGCCACTCTCTCCCACTCTCACTCGGGTGTGTGACTAGTTCTGGACCACAGACTGCGAACCAGGTGACCTGGGCTGTATCCAGGCTGAGGCAGGGCAAAGCCAGGGGCCTCCTCTGTCCTGTCTGGCTCTGATCTTGTCCAGCTATGGAAGTCACAGAGGAGCTCTGTGGGACAGCAGATGACCTGACACACATGAGAAACCAATTCTCACATGGAAGGGTGCCACAGCTGAGATTTCAGCCTTGTCCCACAAAGGGATGAAAAATCTACCCTAAAAATAAGGCAAAAAGTAAACATAAAAAATAGGACTAAATCGTGCAGATGAGAGTTTAGGAGGCATGTGGAAAAGAGTTTTTAATTGCATACTTTATTGTAAGGCTGCATATTATCTTAGTGTTTATTAAAACATGTATCACATATTATATAGTTCTGCTTGCATGAGCTATCTAGAGTTGTCAAATCCATACCAATAGAGTGGAATCATGACTTTTAGAGGCTGGAAAGAGGCAGAGATGGGCGCTGAGTGGTTAGTGGGTGCAGAGTTTCTGTTGGGGTAAAGACAACATGTGGGAGATGAAGGTATGAGGGTCGTACGGCACGTGAATGTACCGATGGAAATGAATGGCACACTTAAAATGGTTAAAGTGATAAATTTTATGTGAACTACTTTGTCACAGTTAAAACAGATATTACATAAATGTCAGATAGTCACTGCACAAGTATCGCAAATATTCCAAGTGAAGCATTTGATTTTAAGGATAGTATATCTTGGATGAGGCAATGGAATGATACAAAGAATGAGTCACTGTACAGACAGATTTTTCTCCTTGTGCTGCTGGTGATCAAACCCGGGGCCTCCGGCATGCCAGGAAATGGCTCTACCGTGGAGCCGCATCACCACCTCTTAGAGTGGTTTTTCAAACGTTCATCAGTCAGTGACTGTTATGGTTTGCGTCTAGAGGCCCCCTCAAAGCCTCAAGCACTCCACTCATAGGGTTTTTTTGTTTTGTTTTGTTTTGTTTTGTTTTTTCCCAGAGGTGGCTGAATCTGGAGTGAGTGATTGGTTTGTAATGCAATGCTGGGGTTAAGTGTGGGTGATTGCTGGGCCAGGCCACTGACTGGATTGGCACAATGCTAGTCCTGGTAGACTATAAGGGACAAAAAGAGGCTTCTCTCTCCCTTTCTCTCACCCTTTCTCTCCCTCTCTCACTCTCTCATCCTTCCTCTCTTACTATTTTTTCTGTCATCTGCCACCATGAACTATTGCTCCTTTGCCAAGCCACCCTGCCTTTATTTCACCGTGAGCAAAATAAACCTTTCCTCCTTGACAGTGACCTCTCCAAGAGACCCTAGAACACAGGCCACAGGCTCTTCAGGCGCCCAGTGGGCACTGAGGTTCTGTGACTGTAGAGGCAGAGTCTGGTGCAGAGCCGGGCAGACCAGAGGCAGCAAACTCACGACTCATGACCACAGCCCACACCCACAGAGGAAGTCACTAAGCTGCTCACTCTGTTCCTTAGAGATGGCCAACACCTGATGGAAGAAGGACACAGATGTTCATTAAGAGGAACAAAAAGAGGATTGACCCAAAGCGAAAGGGCATCTGGATGGTCTGTTGTAAAATGTACCCCCAATTCGTCCATGTGTGACCTTCCTTCACCCCTGTGCCCCAACCGTCATTCTCCTCTGCCAGGCCCTGTGCTAGGTTCCCCCTGGCTACTCCACGGGCAGCCCCAGGCAGTACACATGGCACAAGAGAGGAACCTTACTACAAATTAAGCTCAGAGCTACCGTGGGGATCCAGCCATCCCACTTCTGGGTATTTACCCAAACAGTCAGTTTATCACTGCTCTGTTCATAATAGCCAAGACATGACAATACTCTAAATGTCCATCTACAGATGAGCAGGCAAGGTGTGTGCCTATGGTGGAGTATTACCCAGCCGTACAAAGGAAGGAAACTGCCAAGTGTGGCAATGGGGCAAACCTCCAAGACACGATGCTAGGTGAAATCAGTCAGCCCTGGGACGCACGCTGCACCGTCCCACTTATATGTGGTGTCTAAAATCATCAGAGTCACAGAAACAGACAGCAGCATGGTGGTTGCCAGGGGCTGGAGAGAGGGGAAGGAGCAGTTGCTACTCAACGGGCGCGGGGTGACAATTAGGAGGGAGGAACGAACCCGAGAAGTCTGCAGTTCAACACTGGCCAGTGGTTAACAGCGCTGCCTGGTGCACTCAAAAATGGGTTCAGAGGGGCTGGGGATTTAGCTCAGTGGCTTAAGTGCTTGCCTGGTAAGCGCAAGGTCGTGAGTTCAATCCCCAGTACCCAAAAAAAAAAAAAAAAAAGGGTTCAGAGGGCAGATTTCATGTTTAGCGCTCTCGCCACAATAAAATAAAAACTAGAAAAGAGAGTTAAGCACAAAGAAATAGAAATTGACGGGGGATGGGAGGAGAACTGTGTGACAACCCCGGCCTGGGAGGACCGGCGGGTGGGGGTGCTGGCGGGGATCACTGCCTGCCCCGCCAGGAGCAGGAAGACGGCTGTGGACGGGCCTCTCGCTAAGGCCGGGCAGGTTCTGGACATGAGGAAGAAGCTGCGGCTTGCTGGGGGCTGCCCGTGGTGACGGAGCTGTCCTTGGGCAGGGCCCTGGGGCCGTGCATGGCACTCATCCTGCAGGTCAGGCGCTTGTAAAGGGAATATCTCAGTCCCGGTGTGGCCTCTTGGTTTGCATAAGCTTTAAAACCACTTGCAAATAGAAATAAGTGCAGGTGCTGGGCTCAGAGCTTGCTGGCCTGCGATCTTCCCTCTTGGGCTGGTAGCCCTCTCCGTGCCCTGCAGAGGGGTCCAGGAGGTGCTGGCAGAACACCAGGCTCACTCAAGTTGGCTTTGTGACAGCGCAGACCTCTGCCACTGAGAGAGCTCGGAGCACCCCGAGGCTGCTGCTTCTTCTAGGTGAGAACCCACGCCGCACAGGGTGAGTCCAGCTGCTGAGCGTCCAGGTTGGCACCACCTGACCAAGGCGGTCCCCGTGCAGGTGCATTTGAGGAAGGACCTGCGCTCACCCAGGGTGAATGAGGAAATGGGGACCCTCTGCCCTCTTCCTAAGACCCACCCGCCTAAGCTGTCCTCATTCTGCTGTCCCTCAGAGGTGACTCCTTTGCTGGGTACCTCCTCACAGGGATGGCCTGCGGGAACTACACTGCCTGTGACTCAGTGTGTCAGTCCCACCCTGAGCTTCTATACCCCCTCAGTGTCCTTAGTGGCCCCCACGTGAACCATGTTCTCTGCACCAGCCCGTCCTTGGTGAAGGGGACATTTTGTTGCACCGGATAGTGGCTGGGTGAAACATTTGTCGCTGATGGTGCCTCTGACACCTGGCAGCCAGGGTGTCTCCAGTCACACAGGAAGGGGTGATTCCAAGAGACCAGCACGATCTTGGGGTGGGGCCTGATGGAATGGGCCAACGGTGAGTCCCCATCACTACTCAGCAAGGCCGTGTGTGTCCCTGTGTGAGAGAAGGACACGAGCCTCCTGGCTGATACAAGCAAGGCTATGCCCAGCACAGGGGCTCCAAGCTACATGGTCCCACTTTAGGAACTGAAAGTGTGACTTTGCCCAAGTCACTGTGCTCCTCCAACCAGCTGGTGCTGGCACTCAAGGCCTTGTGGGGAGGACTCTTAGCTCTGTCATGGCCAGATGGGCAGAGCCTGGGATCAGCAGTGTCTACCCACCCGCTCGCTACCCGCACACGCACTCGGTTTCATTTAGGTGAAGGTAAACATTTACCTTTCGGTGACCGAGCGGGGATCTTGGTTCGTGGGCTGGCTTCTCCACCCAGGTGTGTGCAGCTGTACGAGGGTGGGGGTCCCATTGCTGTACCCTAAAGCAAAGGCAGCAGGTGTGGGCTCTGCGTGAGTACTGGGGGAGGGGAACAGCAGGAATGGTGGCCTTTTCTGTCAGTCCCAGTCAGGGAGGCTTGGGGTCCTGCTCTGTGTGCTGCCACCTCAGCTCCAATGAATTAAAAACTTGAATGTCATCCATTTGCCAGCTGTGGGCTTAAAGACTGGCCAAAGGCTTGTGGGTACAGAAAGCAGAGACAGACACACACACACATAGATAGATAGATAGATAGATAGATAGATAGATAGATATTGATTTGGCATAAGGAATTGGCTGCTGTGATTATGGAGGCTGACAAGCCCCCACACCTAAGTCTCCCGGAGACCCCGGAAAGCTGACAGTGTAGTTCTTGGCCAAGTCCAAAGGCCTGAGAGGGACCGTCCAGGGTCCCTAGGGTGCCTCAGCCCCAGAAGAAACCCACACCCAGCCCAGCCAAGGCAGTTAGGCCATGGAGCAGGAGGAAGTTCCCTCACCGCAGGGAGGTCCCTTTTGTTCTAGTCAGGTGTCCAGCGGTTTGCAGGACGCCTGCCACCCCAGGCTACAGAGGGTCACCTGCTTCCTTCAGCCTATTACCGTCAATGCTAATCCCTTCCTGGCCTGTCAGGTTGACACAACCTCGAGCCCTGTCCCTCCGCAACAGAGACCCCAGCTGGTGTCCCCCTTGACAGAACTGGGACCAGTTGGCAACAGGCTTTCCTCCCAGCCTCCACCTTGGGCCTCTGAGCATCATGAGAGACCACCCTTCCTCAGTCCTGGACCTTGATCACGTGCGTAGTCTTTCCTTTTAGTGGACTTTGGCCAATTTTCATCCCCTGCACCACCGCTGGCTCCCTTCCACTCAGCCTTCCCTCCCTACTGGGGTCCCCCTGCATCCCCCTCCTCCACCACCGTGTGCTGCTACCGCTGGATGCATTGACTAACACACTCACACTCCCAATGTGTGACAATAATCAGAGTGAGGACAGGAGGCTGCCACTTATTTGTCTCCAACACCAGCTGCTCACTGACACACATTTCCAGCAGATGGTCACAAGCTCCCAAAGCTGAGGGACTCCTCAGAGCTTCAGTGTGAGCTGGACACACTTTCACAGCCAGAGTTAAATGCCCTGTGCATCAGAGTTTCTAGAAATGTCAGCATCATCAAATATATGGTTTTAATAACAAGTCTGGTTTCTGAGATTTCTCCTCCCTGTGCTGAGGAGAAGTGCACGCAATGCACTTATAATGAAAATATCCAAGAGGAATGATTTAAAGCAAAGAGCTGGCCGGGACCTGGACCTTGGGAAATCTGCTTGGAGGTGCTTTGTTTTGTTTGTTTCTAGGAGAAAAGAGAGGGCAAGAGGGTGGTCAGTCCTTTCTTAGGATGGTTTCAGGTTCACGGGGAACGTAGACTACCAGACGTAGACATGGTTTCATCTCTCCGGTCACAGGCTAAAGCAACTGTCGGTAAAGAATTCACCTCAAGAGTGACTTCTAATTTGTCAAGTGGCAACATAAAGGACCTGGTTTGCTAGTAGGAGAGCTGGGCTTTGTACATAATCAGGCACAAATTATAGACAGTTTAAAGACCTAATGGAAAATGAAACTTTTCAATCGTAAGAGAATCTGTTTATGGCTTCACAGTGAAAAAGAAAGGACTTCCTACCTGTGCCAGGCATTTTGGTTTTCATCCACAGTTCCTGCTTTATAAGTCCCTCCTCAAGGTGGATCATGGCAATTCAAATCTTTCCCTGTTCTTTGCTGACCATAAACAAATTCTCTAATGTACTCTGATTGCTGGTTGGTCATAAGACCCTCTTTGTTCCAGTGGGGTCCAACCCCAAGGCCAGGAGGAAGGGTGATGCCCAGAGAGGCCAAAAAGCAGCTGAATATATCGATAGCCACTTCAGGGACCAGAGGGCACCCCATGCTAAAGTAACAAATGCCCTGTATTAGAAAGAATGCACAGTCTTCCAGATAGACATGTTCACCCCAGTGATGGCCCAGTAAGAACTTGGCAAAGAGCTGGAGGTGGGCAGAGGATGGGATATTCAGAACACTGCAGTGTGACAGTGGCCAGAGGTGAGGGAAGCCAGGACAGGATGTGGTCAGTCAGGGAAGGCAGGAGAGAAGGTGGCAGCACAGACAGGGGTCCTCCAGAGGTACAGCAGGGCTGGCCGGCCTAGGAAAGGATGAGGGAGATCTGGTCTTGGCAGAAGATCTTCCTACATGCACTACTGTCACTTTGGAGAATGATCCCAAATTCTCAGATGTTCAGAAGTGGGACTTTTGGAAGGTGATAGGATCTTGAAAGATCTGAAGTCTACAAGTGGATTAAGTCAAGTTGTGATGAGATCACAACCTGATGGCATCGTTGGGGGGTGATGGAAACAGGAGGCGGGGCCTAGATTAGTAGCGTGAATCACGGGAACGCAACCTTGGAGACTATATGTAATTACCATCCCCTTCCTCCCAGGCTCTC